>SNQJ01S0113271.1:5502-21413 GCA_010110895.2 Picea sitchensis
CCTTTATATAACCCAAGGAACAAACCTAAATCATATTCCCAAGCCTCACATAATACTTCCTTGCATAAAATGAGAATAATTCTTTGAACAAATTTATAATATAAAAATACACAACTTTAGTCAAATCCAATTTTTAATATGGAATAAAGAATCATTGATCCATTATGTTATTTGAAGTAAAAATTACACCATTGAAAATTGGCAATATGACCTTCTACTCTTTTTTAATAGCTATGGATATTGGCTACCTATTTTTTATTTTAGTTTGTATTTGTTTTAAAAAAAATCTATTGTTTCATATTTCCGAACTAAAGAGACTATCATTTTAGAGCACTCATTAACAACAATAGTCAGAACATCAAATATTTATTCTCTAACTTGAAGATACAAACTGAACAATATCAACAACAACACCATGACACCTATGTAACATATATTATTATATTAGTGTGATATTATATTCCCACATATCAAGACGGGTAGTTCTTACAGGCCTATCCCTATACATGGACAGGGCCAATTCGACCCTATCCATGTACAGGGACATGCTCGAATTTGGTCATGTCCATGTACATGGACAAGACCGAATTGGCCTATCCATATGTCTAAATCCTAAAGAATAGGCCTAATACATTATATAACCCAAGGAAAAAATCTAAATCATATGCCCAATACCAACTAGAAAATGGGTGTCTCTACTCTAGAATAATTCGCAAGTAAAAGAGGAAAATAGGCACTAAAATAACAATGTTCATAAAATTAAGAGACTATGCTAGTTTAGGATAGTCGGCGACAGAGTGTGTTGTTAAGGCGCTCTGTGATTTTAAAGTCACCGATTTGAAACCGACAAAAAATCCATCCATGTTAAGGGTTGGTGTGGCTCCAGCTGGGTGCGATCCCCAGGTGATTTTGACAACTTAGATGCCCTTGAGTCACGGTTTCTTAGCCACAGGTTAGTCCCACATGTCACAGACAAACTAACAAAAAAAAGAGAGAGACTATGCCAGTTCCCTACTTTGAAACAAGATGCACACTAAGAAGTGTTCGAGTAATTCTAGGGAGGAAATTTGTTTCTTAATTGTGCTTGGGACGACTCTTTCAAAATACATGTTATTGGCACAAAAGATAGAGGAATGTAGAAGGGAAATAAAAGTAGCTAAATACTATTGAGGGGATATTGCAGGAGAGAGTGTTTCAAGTCCATTTTTTTTAAGACTAATATTTAACCTCCACTTCACCAAGACATCTTCCTTGGGAAATATTTTTTAAACATAATCCATTATTTCCAAATGTTGTTAATTGTTACTGTGAACACTAATAGGTTAGCCAATGGTTAATGATACATTAAATTACCTATTTTAGTATGTTCTTAAACTATTATAAGTTCTAGAAACTGAATCATTTTTCTTTTAATCGTGATTTACTTAGCCAAGCTCTCTTATCACTTGTTGACTAGAGAGGTATGGAAATATTTTTGGCACCCCAAAGGTTTCACCTCAAATTATCTAGATTGATAAAATTGTTGTCTGACGTCATATAATGTAATCATTTCCAAAATTGGGATCAAATTTTATCACAAATGGATATTGAATTCTCTCTTTGTTGTGATTTTCAAGTCTTGGAGATTTGTATGTTGTCTTAGAATACATATAGGGAAGAATGTATCTGTTTTATGTTCAATTCAACCTAGTTACATGAGTATTATTCTGAAATTACATCTTGGGATGCGTTTTCGGTTGATTTTGAGATTATAAAGTAAAAATAATAATTATATGATCCAAGTAACTATATGAGTGGTTTCTATATTTTTCACAAACGAATACATAGAAAACTAAAAGTAAGAGAATCAATTTTAAGTCATTCAAGTAATTAATACAAGACCTTACACGTATTGTGTTATTTGCCACTCTTTATCAAACTCAATTGTTAGGTGAGTGATTGTCAGAATATTTATTACACTTAAGAATGATCAGAGGCATGTCCCTATACATGGACAAGCCTGAATTTAGCCTTGTCCCTATACATGGACAAGCTTGAATTTAGCCATGTCCCTATACATGGACAAACCTGAATTCAACCCTGTCCCTGTACATGGACAAGGTCTAATTTGGACCTATCCATGTACATGGACAAGGCATAATTTGAGCTTGTCCCTGTACATGGATAGGTATTAATTCGGGCATGTCCCTGTAAAGGGACAAGCCCAAATTCGGCCATGTCCATGTATAGGGATAGGACCAAATTCAGGCATGTCCCTATACATGGACATGGCCGAATTCAGGTATTTCCCTATACATGGGCATGGTCGGGACATGCTTGAATTCGAGCCTATCCTTGTACATGGATAAGTATGAATTCGTCGATGTCCACCTTCTAAAAAACAAAACATATAAAAAAATGAAATTTTAATTAATTGCGGAATAATTTTAGAATTACCTAGAACCTAAAGAAGAAGCAACAACCAACAACAACGAACACTAGTAGAAACCATCCCTTTCCACCTCCTAAAACACAAAACATATAAATAAATGAAATTTTAATTAATTGGGGAATAAGTTTAGAATTACCTGGAACCTGAAGCAACAATAATGAAGAAAAAAAAGAAACAACAACCAACAACAACGACCACCAACAACAATCGCCAGCAACAATGACCACTACCACCAACCAACAACAACCACCAACCAATAGTTTAGAAAAGTGTAAAATGAACGATGTGCAGGGGATATATAAAACATTTTTTGGTCGAAAGGTTTTTTCAGAAGAAACTTGTTTTCGGTCGAAAGATTGTTTCATAAGAAACATATTTCAGCTGAAACTATGTCACTAAGGAAAAAATCTAGTCAGCTTCTTTCGGCTGAAAACAAATTCAGCAGAAACAATGTTATCGAAAAAAAAAATCCATCTAGCTAATATGGTACATGATAATCGAGGCTTTCGTCATGGTACCATTTGATTTGACGTCTAAAGGTTCGGATGAAAAACATTTCTGCCAAAAATAGGTGTCTTTTGGCCAAAACAATTATCATTTTGGCCAAATAATTATCACTAGGAATTTTGGAGACTCAATTCTCACAAAAGTGTTACCCACCTTTATGATTTTACCCATGAATCTTCCAATAACTCATTGAATTCTTCATTATCTTCCCATAAATTTTTTAGGGATGTCTTTTTTAGGAATACCATGGGTTCTTGAAGGTGATATTAGATGTAGATGTCTTATGGTTTCAAGGATATTATCTGAACTCTAGATTCATTCATTATAGTAGATGTGCCTTCATGAAGATGAATGAAAATCCATCTCACAACATCATTGTATGGGAAGAGAATTAGGCAAGTGGCTATGGCATGTATCCCTATTTTTCTGATGTTGTGGTAAGTTTTGAGGAATTTATCTTCAGGAAGGAAATATTCATTGTTGAAAATTTTGTATATTTCATCCCACCACAAAAAATGATCCCTTCCATTGAAGTAATTAATTTTAGACATTAGAGTTTCATCTAGTGTTTTGACGGGCATTGAAACGTTCATCAGAGAAGATTTTCCTCTTCTAGTTAGTGGCCATGACATATTGTTTCTCTGAGATTCTACAATACAAAAGATCGTAATAAATTTTTTGGTGTGTTAATATAGAAATAAACGATCGAAATTATATTATATATGTACCTGCTAATTTGGAATTCCGCAAATTCTTTACATCGGCTTGATGATATATGATGCATAACTCTCTTACACTTATAAAATATGAACAATACATTCAATTAGGATTTGAATTAGGTTTTATGCATTCAAATTTTAACTCAATCCTTTTGGAATTAATACATAAATGGGTTACAAGCTATACAAAAGAGGAGAAGTACAACGTCGATGATTCCTTCAAAAGGATTTTTTCTATAAGCTTGTGTTATTGGATGCACAACTTCATAATAACATTGTCTAGAGCTTTGAAAGGTTCTATGATAGTGCGATTGGTAGGGATCTATTGGAAATGATCTATCCAGATGTTTTTCATCTCACATGTCTTCTGATGGAGATTCCCCAAGGAATATTATATCTTTTCATTGGAAATCACTCTAGTAATGAATATATGTGTGTGTGTGTGTGTGTGTGTGTGTGTGTAATTTGTGTTCATTTGGCGTGTGCAAAATGTTTAGTAAGACCAAGATTAAACACTTATTAATTAATCACCCTAAATCCATCTCGTCAGGATGGGTTTTTGAAGAGGGGCATGTCGAGAGGTAAATCCTGACATCATATCTTCTAACACTGCTATCGTAGAGTATCTATCGGGATGTTGAGCCTTCAAGAAAGGCTTCTCATGAAAGGATTTTCATATTTTCAAGTATTTGGGAGCTTAGGATTTCACAAGAAACTTCCCTTTGGATCACCAAATACAATTTGTTTTTTTTGAAAAGTAATATTATGATGACATTTCAGGATGCAACATTTATATATTAGTGAGGATTCAAAAAGTAATGGTTTTGGAGAGGAAGGTCTTTAGAAAGGAACTAGAGTGCATGTTTTCTTATTGTTCCAATGGGTATTCCCTAAAGAAATGTTTTTTGTATTGAAAATTGTGTTTCTATGAAAATGTGTTATACGTGGGGCTAAGCAAATGCTTTTATAATGCTAAGTTGACCAATGAGATATGACACATTTTATAATTATAGGAAAATAATGTGAACGATTATCCAAGGGTAATAGACATGTGCTCTTGACTCATGCTTTCTCACATTGGTTCCTTTGGGACAATCATCTCTTGACACAGATTCATGGTGAAAATAAATCACATTATAGTAGAGTCCTTTTATATTGGTAATAGTTCATCAAAGAAAAATGATCCAGGTGAATATTGGTGGCCACCCACCTATTCCAACTAGCTCCTCCTAATAATTTTACTTCAACACGTTCTTTTGTACTTCTGTGTAATTGTCGGTTCTAGACTTTCAGGGTTGTTTGAATCCATACACATTTTCCAGGTGGATATGGGTGGCCACCCACCTAATCTAACTAGATTAATTTGGAATTTTGCATGCCAATACATCTTTTTGTACTTCCAAGGCTGTTTTGGGGCCCTAAACAGTGCTTTTTTGTCTTTCCATAGTAAAAATGTAGACGAAGTCAGAGTTTAATGAAATAAAATGTAGTTCTCGAAAATTCCTTTCCAATGGGCTATCATGAGGCTAAACAAGGGTTATATGCAAAATTTATGACCTCATGAAGTTGAGGTACCAATTTACCCATCGGGGCCCACATAACTTTTGGTGTTTCAACTCTTAGGGTTAGGTTTTTGGATGTCTAGGATTTCGCCATTCATGAGTAATGTTAAAAAATCCTCTGGAGACTCATTGTAATCATTCTTCTCAAACATATGCATGTAGCAGCCACATCTCTTCTCAAAGATAACTTCCACCATTCAAGCAAGTTGTTTCAGTTCTGCAATTTTACAGTTTCATCCTATTTTATTTTTTCAATAGAATTTATTATTCACTAGATATATATTGTTGTTCTCTATATCTTTGTGTTATTATATTTAGTTTTTTATTCGTTTTGTTCTTCTCATAAATCCGTATTAGTGATCTGGATTTATGAGCGAAACTCTGCTCATAAATCTGGATCAGTGATTCGGATTTATGAGAAGAACGAAATGAATAACATAATGAATACAATAACAAATAGATATAGAGAACAACAACATATATCTATTGAACAATAACTTATATTGAATAGATAAAATAGGATGAAATTGTAAAACTGCAGAACTGAAACAACTTGCTTGAATGGTGGTAGTTATCTATGAGAAGAGATGTGGCTGCTACATGCATACGTATGAGAAGATTGATTACAATGAGGCTCCAAAGGCATTTTTAACATCACTCATGAATCCCAAAACCCTAGACATCCAAAAAACTAACCCTATAGATGAAATGCCAAAGTTTTGTGGGCCTCGATGGGTAAGTTGGTACCTCAACTTCCTAGGGTCGTAACTTTTACATACGACCTCTATTTTAGGTGCGTTATAACTTGTTGGAAGTTTCATTTTGAGAATTACACATTGTGCCATCAAACGTTAACTTCATCTATAGTTGACTGTGGAGAGCTAAAAAAACATTGTTTAGGGCCCCAAAATGGCTCTGGAAGTATTGAAAGATGTACTGACATGAAAAATTCCAAAATAAGCAAGTTGGATTAGGTAGGAGGCCACCAATATCCACCAGGAAGATGTATAGGGATTCAGGCATCCCCAGAAGTGTAGAACACACAATTACAAAAAAGTACAGAAGAACGTGTTGAACTAAAACTGTTAAGAGGAGCGAGTTGGAATAGGTGGGTTGCCACAAATATCCACCTTGATCAGTCCTCCCCCATTAGGAAAAAATGCTCTCCACTACATTGAGTTCCCCCATCAGGTGAGGAAATTTCTGTTGAATGTTTCCCTGAGTGAACCACTTTCCTTTGTGTAGGAGCTTCCCTACCTTGACAACCAGATAAACATGGATCCTCTATTGGCGAGTCCCCTTGAATTGTGTGTCCACTATATTATTAGTGGATGCATTCTCAATGCAGTCAGGATTTATCTCTATTGGTGTCAATTGTTCTGCGATCTCTGAGGTGTCCAATAATGGTGGAAAATATGGCTGAAGTAGGTCCACATTAAACATTGGGTGCAAGCCAAGGAATGATGGAGTGTTGAGCTTAAAAATTTCTACCCATAACCTTGGTGATAGTGTATGTTGAATAGAGAAGTGGGAGGAGCTTTCGATGGGGCCTTGTAAGGCACTCTTTCTGCAAATGTAACTGAGCCTTTTCTCCCACCTGAAACTCATGTAGTACATAGTTTTGATCATGGCACTACTTGTACTTAGAATTAGCTTTCTGTAAAATCTCATGGGCCTATTGGTAAATGTGTTGAATCCGCTCAATGAATATAGTGGCTTTTTCGACCTCAGACTGAACATCAGAATATTTTTCCTATGTGATTGTAAGAGTTAGTGAAACATCAAAGGGACCCAAGGGTTGGAATTCCAGCCCCACCTGAAATGGGCTATGTCTGGTGGAGCTATGGAGATCCCTGTTGTAGCTATGTTGAACATAGGGAAGACTCTCATCCCATGTACATGGATGATTAGAGTTGTACATGCACAAGATGTGCACAATCATCTGATTGATGACCTCTGTATGGACATCGATTTGGGGGTGGAAAGCAATGGATTTAGTGAGCTTGGTGTCCAATAGTGACTAGAGACTCGACCAAAATGTGTTGAGGAACCGACTATCCTGATCTGAGGTGATGGTCTATGGTATCCCAAAATGGACCCACACCCATTTGAAGAAGATATTGGTAGTATCTACCATTGTGATTCTCTTCTTGCAAGCTGTGAGAATGGCCATATTCAAAAATCGATCAACCACCACAAATACACAATCATTTCCTTGATTGATGAACAAAAGGCCATACATGCAATCCATCAAGATGGATTCCAAAGGCCTCTTGAGAGTAGGAAGATAGTTGTATAAGCATTGCTTCTTGATGGTTATCTTGGCAATGGCACAGGAAATGCAATATCTCATATACTTTTTGATTTCCTGTCAAAGTTTTGGCCAATAAAGATGTTTTTGTAGAATGACCACAATTTTGTCCAAGCCAAAATATCATGCCATCCAACTGTAGTGATCCTCCCAAATCACCTTTTCACGCTCACTTACAGAAACACAAATATGGCCCAAATGGCATAGCAATCAATCCTAAATGTGAAAATCAGTGAAATTCATGCTTGTACCCAAGAGATGATAGGTGGTGGAGAATTATGGATCTTGTTGATCAATTTGGGGCCACTCATATGCCTCATTCCCACAAGAATGGAGCATGATGGTGAGTTCTTCCATAGGAGGTTGACTGAGGCAGTCAGTGACATGATTTGTGCTCCTTGTCTTATACTTGATTTTGATATGGAATTGTTGTAGGTAGGTGGACCACTTCTTATGGAAGTCATTCTAGAACTTCACATGTGTATGTATGAACTACAATGGCTTGTGATCAGTGTGGATGATTCTCTCCTTTCCCAGAATGTAATGTTTCCATTGACGACAGAATTTTACAATGCAATGCATTTCCTTGTCATAAGTGGGGTATTTTTGGACAACATTTGAGAGTGTCTCACTATGGTATGCCATTGGATGATCATGATAAGTAATAAATTCTCCTACAACATAGTCGAATGCTTCAGTCTCAATATCGAATGATTGTTGCAGATTGGGAAAGGAGAGTATTGGAGTTGAGCACAAGCAATGCTTCAGATCATCAAATTATCATTTTTGTGCCTTTCCCCATATGAGTGTTTCACTACCACAACCCTTTGTCACTTGGTTGAGGTCTCATGTAATATGGGAGAATCCCAACACGAATCGTCGATAGAAGTTGGAAAGTCCCAAGAAGCTATGAAGTTTGGTTAGTGTTGTCGAGGGTGGACAGTCATAGATAACTTGGATCTTATATGGATCCACATGTACCACATTCTCTTCAACAATGTAGCCCAATTATTGGACCATGTTCATTCCAAAGGATCATTTTTCAAAGTTAGCATATAGCTTGTGTTGCCGCAAAGTGCTCAAAATATGCTAATTATAATGCATGTGCTCCTCCCAAGTTCTGTTGAAGATGAGGATGTCATCCAAATATACCACCACAAAAGAGTTGGTGAAGGGTATCAATACATCATCCATCAACCTCATGAAAGTGGTTGGTGCATTGGTTAATCCAAAGGGCATGACCAACCATTTGAAGAGACCTTGTTTAGATCTAAAAGTTGTATTCCATACATGAGTTGGTTTGATGGGAACTTGGTGGTAGCCAAACTTTAGGTCAATATTGTTGAAGAAATTTGCTCCCTTGAGCTGGTCAAGAAGGTCATAAATTTGGGGAATTAGGTATGGGTTCTTGACTGTGATTTTTTGTAACTCCTTGTAATCAATGAAGAGCTGCCAAGTCTCGTCTTTCTTCTATAATAGTACAATCGAGCTTCCACAAGGGGAGGAGTTGGTTTTGATGTGCCCCTTTTGAATCATCTCTTGGATCTGACACTTGATTTCGTCATTTTCCATCAGAGAGAGATGATAGAATGGTCCATTAGGAAGAGGTGCATCGAGGGTTAGATCAATTAGATTCTTTACTTGGCAATGCGTCAGTACCTGGTGGGTGAGGAGAAGAGATCTTTTTACTCTTCCACTATCTTGTCCACTTGCATTTTCTCCAAAGAGATTATCTGTGTAGAGGCCATGGATGTGGCGATGACCTTCTTCTTATTGTGAGAATGGATGACAGATATCATGAACTCCATGTTCTGTGAAATGACCTTACTACATTATTTTGCAGAGATTAAAGAAATAGCGGTAGGCGGTGCTACCTCTGGTATCCTGTATAATTGTCTACCCAAATTAATAATAACAATGAAATGTATAGAATCATACACAACATATTTCTTCCAAAAATATGGTTGTCCTAAAATAACATCACAAACTTCAAGGGGAGCATTATCACATAATACCTCATCTTTGAAGGGATTGATGTCGTAGGGAAGACGACACTGTTGGTTGATGTGGAGATCTCTTCCTTGGAAAATCCAGTCGATGGTGCATGGTTGTAGGTACAATTTAGATTGTAGGTTTATCCCCCTTTACCCACACCTATGAGTGAAATGGGAATTCCTCTTCCTATGGTTCTTCTAGTTTTCTTGGCTGGATGTTGGTGGTAATTATTATGGCACAGGGCTCAACATAGATAATCTACTTCCCTCCTTATGGATTTGATTCAGAGTCAAAATATTCCTCTAACTCAAAAACTTTCATCTCGTGCATAAGTGACTACTTGGAGTGGCATTATTCAATGTTATTCTAAGGGATTTTCTTGTATTCACACCATTTTCCTGTGTCCTTCTTTGAATTATCATTACCCTTCTTGTGTTGCGGCTTGGACTGGTTTTCCTGAGAGTGGCCATATTTTCTCTATCCCTTGTTTTGTGGATTAGGGTCGCCTTTTCCCTACTTCAACTATGAGGAGTTTGTAGATCCAAACTATTTCCTCTTCTTCTTAAATTTTTTCTCAATATTGACATCATATATATAAGTCATACCCAATGATGCGATGTCCAGAAAATCCATTTATGTTTGAATGTATCTATGCAGAAAACCACAAATTTTTATCACTATATGTCGTTCAAAGTCTTTGATACCTAATTTGGTGTGCAGGGTATGGAAAATATTGGTGAAATATGGTATTTTCTGGTCCCTTTCCTAACGCAGGGTGGTCCATCTTGTGTAATGGTCCTCGTAGCTTACAACAGGATAGTACTATTATTTAATGGAATCCCTAAAGGAATACCATGTGGGGGAAACTGCAAATATTCCATATTACTCTATGGCCCTCTGCTCAAAGTAAGTATCCCACCATTCCTTAACATGGGGGATGGCCTTGAGGAGTGCAAAAGTAATATTTTCCCTATCAGAAAAATTATGGACCGAAAAATATGCTTAGAGAAGATTCAACAATTTATCTACAACATCTACATCTATCAGTCCTTCAAATAATGGAATATAAAAATTTATCTATACCTTGAAGGGGATTGCATGGTCGCTTCATGAAGATACGCCTCCTATGGGCAGTCATCGAAGGATCTATGCAAATTTTTCCATCATTTCATTCCTTTGTCATGAAAAGGCTTCCTCAAGAAACATTTTAAAAGGATATCCTACTCCACCATATTTCTTTCCATCCCCCATGGGTTGTTGTAGGGCTTGGGACGGTTAATATTAAAAATGCTTGATTGGTTCAAGTCCCAACTTATTGTACCCAGATCTTATCGAGGACATGCACGAAGAAAAATAAATGAAGAGAAGATTGATCTAATACCATTGATCCATATTTATGAATGAAACAAAATGAATAACATATTGAATATAATAACACAGAGGTACAAAGAACAACCACAAATATCTAGTGAACAATAACATCTATTGAATAAATAAAATAGGTTGAAACTATAAAAATACGTAATTGAAACAACTTGCTCGAATGAT
This sequence comes from Picea sitchensis, assembly GCA_010110895.2. NCBI lineage: Eukaryota > Viridiplantae > Streptophyta > Pinopsida > Pinales > Pinaceae > Picea > Picea sitchensis. Next base: position 16,576 of record SNQJ01S0113271.1, read on the forward strand.
GGTAGTTATCTCTGAGAAGAGACGTGGCTACTACATGAATCCATCTGAGTAGAATGATTACAATGAGGCTCTCGAGGCATTTTTAACATTACTCACGAATTCCAAAACCCTAGACATCCAAAAACCTAACCCTAGGAGATGAAATGTCAAAAGTTATGTGGGCCCCAATGGGTAAGTTGGTACCTCAACTTCTCGGGGTGCTAAGTTTTGCATACGACCTATGTTTAAAGCACGAGATATCCCATTGGAAAGGTATTTTTGATAAATAAACATCATGTTGTCAAAATCTGACTCAGTCTACAATTTGATTGTGGAAAGCCAAAAGAAAATTGTTTAGGGCCTAAAATCGACCCTAGAAGTATAGAAAGACGTACTAACATGAAAAATTACAAAATAAGCCAGTTGGATTAGGTGGGAAGCCACCATATCCACCTGGAAGATATGTATGGATTCAAATAGCCTCGGAAGTGTAGAACCCACAATTATAAAGAAGTACAGAAGAACATGTTGAACTAAAACTGTTAAGAGGATCTAGTTGGAATAGGTGTGTGGCCACCAATATCCACCTGAATCAACAATAGTTTATACAACGTGTGCTTCCTTTCGAGGAAGGAAGAGCCGACAATGAATATTATGAATATTATTGGTCTTCATACTTCGGGATATTATAATAGCTAGTATATTTTCTACTCCGATGAGAAAATGTCAATAAAGGGTATCTCATAGCCTATCAATTTTTGGATTTTGGGAAAATATTGATACTTGCATGTTTTTTTATCCTAAGTGGGGAATTTTTTATGAGTAATGTTACAATTTATTTTTATTCATGGTTGCATCAGTTTCGATTTCATTTATAGGTACGAATGTTACCCCAAGAAGAGATTATAATTGTTTGTTGCTTGTTGAGGGAAGGGGCTAGTGAAAGTCCTGGGAAAAATCAAAAGAAATCTAATCAACCTAGCTATCCTTAGCTAGTTATGAGACTACATATATAGAATAAGAGTTACTATGTAAGTGCAAAATCAAGTTAGTAATGATAAAATTCCTTGCCGAAAATTTGATAGGGGGACCCATTGTAATTATCTAAAGGAAATAATTTCAATGGCTAGTTGTGGGGGTCATAAAAAATGGTGCCTTGATGGGAAGAGATAGTTTTATATGTATTTAGATGTACCTTCAAGTTGTAATAGTTGTTTAGATAGAGGTATGTACAAGTTTATAGGTTTTCCTGCATTATGGAACCCACATCATCAAGATTTTATTTATGAAAGATGGGATAGTTAGAACTTCCTAGATGTTCCCTCGAGTAATTTTTGTGAGATGGAATGGGTTTAATTTTCTTGATTTCAACACATACACATGAACCTTGGAAGACTATGACACCACAAAATATTTATTTTGATTGTCTTTAGGTCAATGTCTTTTCCTCGTCTCTCTCTTCTCAACATTGATTTGTTTCTAAGGTGTCAATTTTCACATGAAAATCTATGTGACTAATTTTCAGATTGAAAATTTATTCCCTAATCTAACAGTAAAACCCTAGTTGTTATCACTAAAAAATTTCCCACTAAAAATTATTGATTGAAAACATATGCAACGAAAACACAAATATCATAGATAAATCATTAATATACATGAGACACAATTTCAGTTATGTAATATTCTTAACATCATAAATAATGAGGGAAAACAACGCTCCCAGCCAATACAATATCACCAAAATCATGAGGAAAACCTTGTCCTCCAAATTCACAAAATTTGAGAACAAACATGTTCTCCAATAGAAATCACAAAGAAAAACCTTAACAATAATTTGGAAATCTCGTATGCCCAAGAATTTGTTGAAGATCACATGTACGCCATACTGATGTCACCTATCAACCTGTACAGATATGTACCTTCATAGAAAATCAAATACACGATTCACCTTAATGGTAACCCATGGAAATATGATGTTTTCTCCACTACAAATCATGTATACCCTCTACGCGATTTTTCATTCTAAAACCCACGTATATACATGTGTCTTCCTCCTGCAAACCACATACTATAAAAAACATTCACCCCAAACGTGCGACCTTATTCGTCTCTCTCTTCAGGGCTAGATTCACCACCTCACATGCTTTCCCTTTCCTGATATCACCAATCCTCCTCGACACAAGTGCAAACTCACTTATACCAACTTCATTCTTCCATAATGATCTAATGTCGCAATCACTTCTCTTCTTTAAATAGGAGTCCAATGAGTGAGTTTAGGAGCCCTCCTTAAACTCACATTAATTATAATATTTTAATACTCTTTGTGAGTGTGGCACCTCAACACAAACCTACAAATACCATCAACTTGACCATGAGGCACTAGCCTCATTTCTAGGTCGATTTAATTGAAAATGAATTCAAAACTACTTCTAATGAAAATTCCCGCATGCATGGCACCTTGGCCTCTAGTGGGAATACCTCACAAAGCTACAAAAAAATCAACACTCCATATTAGTGAGGGAGGTATCCCATCCTATAACATATGAATGAACTATTGTCACACATAATAGGTATATCTATGGATCTTCCACCCCATATGTATTTGAATAGTAGTCGAAATTGGCTTCTTCGTATGTCATTATCGAAAGTGGTTCTATGAACTCTGCCATGGTCATAAGTCTTGATGTTAAGTCTATATGACTAACTGAATCCACATTCACTGGAGAACATCCTGTTGTCCAGTCTGTCTTACTAGCCACATCCTCATTTACTCAGGAAAAATATGTATTATTGGTCGCATCCTCGGTCACTGAGGAAAAATATGTATGAGTGGTCACATCCTTAGTCACTGAATAAAATCTAGTTTTGTAATATGCCTCATGAGTTTCTCCCTCTGTGATTAAAGAAAAATATGCAAAATCAAATGTATCCTCCATGGAGGTCTTACATGCCCTAGAATCCTCCTACCTATTAAGTTCTTATCTGATCTACTCAACCCATGAAACCTATCTGTTAGTATTGGAATATGTCTCTCTCCCACTTGAACCTAAGGGGGAAATATCTTTGGATGACCATCTCTCCCTATGAGCCTACCGACTCTCTATGATATTATGGTCACTCTAAGGATGCACGCTCCTTTTGAAACTTAACTCCCTATGATTCTTCAGAACCTCTAGGAGCATATGCTCCCTATCCACTATCCTCTACACATCCCTAGGAGGCCTCTCCTCCCTACTAGATCCTAAGGGTTGGATCCATTTTAAATTTGGCTCCCTATGAGACTATACCACTATAAGAGATACCTAATTATCCTCATATGTCTATCTTCTCTTGCTGGTAACAAAACACATAGAATGACCCCTCATACTATATAGGTTTCCTGCCCTAACTCCAAGAACCATTACTGATCTAAAGCTAGACCATTTGGGCACAAGAAATACCTGTCCATCTTGAAACAATTCATTATATCCCTTCCTATTAATATCTGATATTGAGAGGACACTCCTCTTTAGTTCTGGCACCCACAAAACATTTTAAACCCTTAGTATTTTTCATGACTCTAATCAAAATGATATTGCACTAAATCCTCATACCGAATGCTTGGCTCCTATACCAAGATCCACACATAATTCTAAGCCAATATCTGTGAGAGTGCCAAAACATTCTCTAGAGCCCATCATATTTCAAGATGTTCCACTATCCACCAACCATCTCTCCTTATTGGAGACAATACCTGAAAGGGAGAATACCAACAAAATCTCCCTATGGAACCTGTTTGAAACCGCATATACCTCTATTATGGATGCCTACTTCCTTCTTCCTCTTCTCCTTCAATGTGGAAAATCTGAAGCATAGTGCCGAAAATAATGACACTTAAAACATACGATCTTACTAATATCATTCTTATGTCTCGGTTCTAGATATGCTTCCCTCTTAGCTCAATGATGTGCTCAAACCCCCTATCTGGTGGCACACCTGGAAGAATTGGCCCAAACACTTTCTGGTGCTTGTCAAGGATTCTTTTGATCTCTGGTGTGTAATGCACCTTTCTCTTCTCATCCACCCGTGTTGAGACCTTACATTCCACTGCATATACAATTTCTTCCCTTCTGAAGATGGTTTCCATCCTCTTGGTTGTGACCACTCTGGCAGAGTTACCTGTCATGCCTCTGAGCACAACCTTTCGTCCTCCTTCCTCCACAAAGGACATTTCCCTGGTCTTGTAATTTGTGGTGATGGGTCCTAAAGTGCTGAGCCACTGCACCCCTAGGATGATGTTAATATCGGGAAGATCCATCACATACACATCCTGAACTAACGCATGCCTTCCCAAGGTGAGTTTCATACCTGATATGTATCTGTTGCAGGGCATAGTACTACCACCTGCTACCTCCACTTTGAATCCTTCAAACTCTACTGTAGGTATGTCCCTCCTCTTCAGTAATGTTGCATCAATGAAATTGTGGGAATCTCCTCCATCAATTAGAACCGATACTCTCTGTCCTTGTAAGACCCCTCTCATCCTGAAGGTGTTGAACTTGGGTACCCCACTGATAGATGCTAACGTAGCCTTCTCTCCAGCCGCACAGTCTAGTTCTGGAACCTCCTCTTTTGCTGCCTCTAACGTTTCGGCCTCCATGTTTTGTATCTGACCATACTCATCCTCTTCTTCATCATCTGAAGTGACCTCAATGTAATGTAACTTTCCTCATCCCATGCACTTGTGTGAGGATTCCATGGCTCCTTGCATGTGAAGTAGAGTTGCTTCCTTCTCAGTTCCCTCCTGGTGTTGTCATCTATTCTACCACGGCCCTTGTCATAACCCTTAGGGTCACGTCCTCCCTGGTTTATTGGAGGCC
>SNQJ01S0113271.1:28445-44898 GCA_010110895.2 Picea sitchensis
AGGAGTTTCACATGGTTTAAACCCTCGTGAGCAGAGTAAGAACCCCGAGAGGCGTCAGGATATTGAGGCGTCGGGGTTTAGGAAATCAGGAGTCACATGGACTAGAAGTCGGGGAAATCCATCGTGAAAATACTTACGAGTTCAGAGTTGTCCATCTGTTGGGACAGGTGGCAGGGATCAAGAGTCCATCAACATTTCATAATTTTAGAAGACAATAATTCGAGACCTGTTGAACCCTGAAATGGTGAAAGGATCATAGCCATAGGATGTCAGGGAGGACACGTGTCGTGTGGTCATCTAGATCAAGGATGTGGTCATCAGAGTTTAGGTAAGTGAGTGTTCATGGTTTTTTAAAGTGGCAAATCCCGAGGTTCAATTTGAACCGTCCATCACTTGGGACGCATGTAAGAAATCTGAAGAGAGTCAGGGATCGACGTTTCGGAGGTCCTGAGGACAAGATACTCTCGCAAGTTGAAACCGCGAAGTCCAATTTCCTGACAAGAGGAGAGCTCCATGTGGGGCCCAGCTGACGTCGTCTCTTCGTGGCAAGGGAATCGGGAATCGCCAGGGTGAAAACCCCGAAGCATACAAGAACTGTCCATTCTTGAGGACACGTGGCTGAGATCAAAGTNGAAATTGGCATTCGTGAAATTGAGGGAATCGAAGGCCAAAGCATTTCGACAATTGAAGTCGTGAAACCTTGAGGGAGATCTGGAGCCGTTGATATCAGCAACTGTTCACCATCGTTGATTTTGGTTATGGTGGAAGGGCGTCCTAGTGACGTCATATCGGGAATCCGCGAGTCGGAAGATCGGGAATTCCGTGGGCGAGAGGTTTACTACATTCCAACACTCGAAATCAGGAATCTCGATAAGGAATATGACTGCGGTCATATAAGAGGAGGTCGTGTGGACTAAATGCATAGCTTGGGCTAAGGCAACAAAGGAGTGCATCGGGATATTAGAGGTCGGGAAATCAGGAACCAAAGGGTCGAGACATCGGGAGTTTGAAAACCCTGAAACCCGATTCTCTATTCTTCTGTCGTTGAAGAGAACAGTGACCAGCCTAAAGACTGTAAAGTGCCGAAAAGACCCGTGGGTCAATTTTCGAAGGAGATTCCAGTGGGAATCAGAGGAGGCAATCCGGCTCAATGGAGGAAATTGAACGATCCTTAAGACCGGGAGGTCAGGTGCAGGACCTGCTGAGGTAGGTGCCCGAGTGGACGCCATCAAGTGGTATCAGATCTTATTTCATGTCTATATATTTCAGGCAAGAGAGGAAAGAGGTAAAGAGCACTCTGATACACATCAAGTGGTATCGGAGCACAGAAATATTCTTTGATATCTGTAGCAGAGAAAGAGAATTCACCATGCCTCCAAGAAGAGATAGACAATCACCTAATCCAGAGGGAAGGGAGATGCCCAGAGGAAGGGGTAGAGAAGTGCAGAATCCAGAAGTAGAAAAAGATCTGCATAACTTACATGCTAGAGTTGCGGACATGGAGATAAGACAAAGGTGCACAACTGATGTAGGAGATATCAGTGAGTCCGAAAATGAAGATGATGTTGGACATGGAGAAGAAGAAATCCTAGTGGAAGATGCAGAAAATTAGCGCTTACTTAAAGTTGTTGCAAGAATGGGTGCAAAGGTGAAAATGGGCATTCCAGTTTATGAGGGAAATCTGGATGTAGAAGAGCTTATAGACTGGATTAGAGCTCTAGAAACCTATTTTGACTATGAAGATATCGAAGAGGACAAGAAAGTCAGGCATGCCTTCACGAGATTAAAAGGACATGCAGCCTTATGGTGGGATGAACTACAAGCTGACAGGCGTTGCCAAGGCAAGCAGAAAATTAAGAGCTGGGACAGGATCATTGCAAAGATGAAGGCAAAATTCATTCCCAGGGATTATCAAATTTCTCTATTCAGGAGGATGTAGAACCTAAGACAAAAGTTGATGTCAGTAAAGTAATATACTGAGGAATTTTACAGGTTGAATATCAGGGCAGTTCATCGCGAAAGCAATGACGAAAAAGTGGCCAGGTATATGAATGGCCTGAGATATGAGATTCGGGATGAAATGAGTATGGTGACCATCCGAACAGTGGAAGATTCTTATCATATGGATTTAAAACTGGAAGAGAAGCTGAGCTGAAAGAAGAGTCAAAGAGGTCGAGGTAGAAGTCAGCCCAGAGGCAAATCAGTTGCCCAAGAAAGAACCCAGAAGCCCAGGGACAACTGGAAGAAACCTCAAACTTGGATAGAAAGAGGTGGAAGCTCACAGCGAGGAAAATATGTTGAACAAAGAGGACAACATAATGAGCAGAGAGGAGATTATGCTGACAACAACACTTTTCCTCATACTAAAGGTAGAGGAAGAGGAAGAGGTGGATTAATTACGTGCTTCACATGTGGAAAGAATGGGCACAAGTCTTACGAGTTTCCAGAGAAAAAGAAAGAAACTGGAGAAGCTCACATCGCCAAGGCACAGAGGCGAGATTTTGAGGCAGAAGCCGATGAAGGTAGAAGATCGTTGATGATGCGAAAAGTCCTTTTGACACCAGAGAAAGAGGTGGAAAGTTCAGTCCAAAGGACCAGACTTTTCAGGACTGCTTGCAAGACCAAGGACAGGGCATGCAAGGTCATTGTGGACAGCGGAAGCACTGACAATATTGTTTCAACCGAGATGGTAGAAAAGTTGGAGTTGGAGACGACTAATCATCCTAGTCCATATAAAGTTTCGTGGCTACAAAAAGGACATTGGGTAAATGTCACCAAACAGTGCTTAGTTGAATTTAAGATAGGGGGATATAACGATAAGATATTATGTGATGTCATTCATATGGATGTTTGTCATCTATTGTTGGGTAGACCATGGAAATATGATAGAAATGTGATTCATGATGGGAGAATGAACACATACACCCTGGAAAAGAACGTGAGAACTCATATGTTGCTTCCAATCAAGGATAAAGAAGTAAAACTGGAGGTAGGCAACACAGTACTTCTCATGAGTGGGAAGGTACTTCTTACGGAGGTTAAGAAGAAGGAGGAACCGCAATTCTTTGTGGTTAGAAAACCGAGAATTGTTTTGACCAGCACAAGAGTGGACGATTTGCTAGAAGAAGTTAAGGAACTGCTGGAAGCGTTCGTTGATATTGTAGTGGATGAATTACCTCGTTCGTTGCCACCAATGAGAAGTGTGAGTCATCATATCGATCCCATACCTAGAGCCAGTTTGCCAAATAAATCCGCATATAGATTGACGCCGCAAGAAAATGAAGAGGTCAAAAGACAAGTCCAGGAGTTATTGGACAAGGGTTTGGTCAGGGAAAGCTTGAGTCCGTGTGTTGTTCAGACAGTACTCAGTCCGAAGAAAGACGGAGGTTGGAGAATTGCACTGATTCAAGGGAGATTAATAAGATAACTATCAGGTACAGATTCCCATTGCGAAGAATGGATGATTTGATGGATTGCTTAAGTGGAGCAAAATTCTTTTCAAAGATTGATTTGAAGAGTGGATATCACCAGATTCGCCTGAGAGAAGGTGATGAATGGAAAATAGCATTCAAGACAAACGAGGGTTTGTATGAATGGCTTGTTATGTTGTTTGGCTTAACAAATGTGCCAAGTACCTTTATGAGGTTGATGAATGAAGTCCTGAAAGATTTCATCAGAAAGTTTGTTATCGTATATCTGGATGATATACTGATTTTCAGTAAAATGGAAGTTGAACATCTGAAGTATTTAGCCATTGTGATGAAGACATTACAGCAAGAGAAGTTGCTGATAAACATAAAGAAGTCCTCATTCATGAAGACAAAGCTCATTTATTTGGGATTTTTTATTTCGGAAAATGAGTTGAGGATGGATCCAGATAAGGTGGAGGTAATCAAGAATTGGCCATCACCGAGGAACATATTTGAGGTGAAACTTTTTCACGGTTTGGCTAGTTTCTACCGAAAATTCATCAGGAATTTCAATGGAATTAGTGCAGCGATGATGGATACAGTGAAGAAAAGACATAAATCTTTTCACTGGATTGAAGAGGATAAGAAGAGTTTCAATTTGTTGAAACGGAAGATTACAGAACAACCAATTCTGTTGTTACCAGATTTCCAAAAGACATTTCAGGTAAAATGTGATGCAAGCGGGTTTGCAATAGGAGCAGTCTTAAGTCAAGATGACAGACCGATTGCATATTTCAGCAAGAAGTTGAATGAAGCGAAGGTGAAGTATTCCACATATGATAAGGAATTTTATGCCATTATTCAGGCATTGAAAAAGTGGAGGCACTATTTGATTCCGAAGGAATTTGTTTTGTATAGTGATAACCATGCATTGTAGTTTGTGACTCAACAGGAAAAGTTGAATAAGAGGCATGTTAAATGGGTTGAATACATGCAGAATTTCACTTTTGTGATAAAACATATTTCGGGTACTGCTAACAAAGTTCTTGATGCTTTGAGCAGGAAGTGTTTGTTGTTACAGGAATTCGAAATCAAGACGTTAGGTTTTGATGATCTCAGAGACATGTACACAGATGATCCAGACATTAAGGAAGCGTATGAAGCAACTGAGAATCTAGTTCTCAGAGATAACAGCAAATGGGCCGAATACATGATCCAGGAAGGGTTGTTGTTTAAGGGCAATCAGCTATGTATTCCAAATTGCTCCATGAGGGAGAATCTGCTGAAGGAAAAACATAGTGGAGGATTGGTCAGACACGTTGGTCATGATAAGACATCCGTGAAGACAAGCGATTCATACTTTTGGCCAGGGATGCAATCAGAGGTCAAGATGTTTGTAGACCGATGCTGAATTTGCTAGCATTCAAAGGGAAGGAAGAAGGATGCGGGTTTTTATCAACCATTGTCCATACCTGAGAAGCCATGGGATGAAATTAGCATGGATTTCATATTGGGATTTCCAAGGACGCAAAGAGGATTTGATTCAATTTTTGTGGTAGTGGATAGATTTTCCAAGATGGCACATTTTATCCCATGTCATAAAACCAACAACGCGACTCACATCACGAACCTGTTTTTCAAAGAAGTCATTCGACTTCACGGCTTACCAAGGAGTATTGTTTCGAACAGAGATACAAAGTTCATAGGGCACTTCTAGAGGACATTATGGAAGAAGCTGGGGACTAACTTGTTGTTTAGTTCAGCTTATCATCCTTAGATGGATGGATAGACAGAAGTGGTGAACATAAGTCTGGGAGACTTGTTGAGGAGCCTGGTGGCGGAGCATCACAGCCAATGGGACAACATATTACCATAGGCAGAGTTTGCTTATAATGACTCAGTGAATAGGAGCACAGGGCAGAGTCCATTCCAGATTGTATATGGCACGCAGCCGAGAGGAGTTTCTGAATTGAGAGATTCGGAACAGACTACTACTAGGAGTGCTAGTGCAGAAGAATTCGCGGAGGCGATGAAATAAATTCACAGCCGGGTGAAGGAGCGATTGCAGAATTCAAGTCAGGAGTATAAGTAGAGAGCAGATCAGCATCGAAGACGACTCCAATTTGAGGTTGGTGACTTGATTCTAGCGCACTTGAGGAAAGAAAGGTTCCTGAGAGGAACATACAATAAATTGAAAATGAAGAAAATCGGACCATGTCAGGTCTTGAAGAAAATTGGAGAGAATGGTTACGAGATTGAATTACCCGATGGGATCGGAATTTCTCCGATATTCAATGTCTCAGATTTATACCCATATAAACTTGAGGAAACAGGAGAAGAAGGTGAACAGCCAGAGGTTCAGTGGAAAAAATAGATGCCAGGTGCAAAGAGATCACAGATGGAGTGCATACTGGACAAGAGAGTCAGCAAGAAGACCAGAAGGAAAGAATACTTTGAATATTTGGTCAAGTGGAAGGACCATCCAGTTGAAGATGCCAGCTAGGAAAATGAAGCAGAGATTCTGAAGCATGGACAGACCGTGCAGGAGCTCATGGACAGGAGCCCATGAAATTTTTCAAGTGAGGGAGTATGATACAGAAGCATCCCTCACATCAAGTGAGCTAGCGCGGAAGACAAAGGACAGTTGGGCGGACCCAGCCAATTTTTTGAATTTTCCCTTGAAGTTGATGCGCCAAATATAAATGAGATCATTTAATGAAGGTGCCTTGGTATAATCTAATCAGACCTTGAGCGCCCCACTCTCGTCTGAAGTAGATGGAGGCATTTATAGTAGTTAATGCAGGTAGATAGAAATTTAATTCTAGATTAGACTGTTTGAGAGCGCAAGAGGGAAATGGGATATAGACACCCTCATTGTGCATTTTAACATAGATAGAAGCATTGTAACATAGCTAGAAGCATTGGAGCATAGAAGAGAAGCAGAGAGCTGTGCAGAAACACCCATGTATAGTTATTTGGATTAATAGAAGAAGTTGATTCAAGTTCATGGCATCGTGTTTGTTCTCTGTGTATGTATGTTGAATACTACGCTCATGACTATTTACTTCCTGTTATGCATTTGTTTTACATGCTATGTATGAATGATTTCTTGCTGAGTGTTGAAATCTGAGAAAGGAAGTAGAAGAAATGAGTTTCAATTGTTTCTCTATATGAGCAAGGATTCCTGCAAGGAGTGCAGTTGAAGTCGTCCGCAAGGAGTGCGTTGAAAGAAGGCTCAGATAGTTTAACTCTTGTTCTCATTCACCCAGAAGTGAAAATGGATTATAGGAGCCATGCAAGGAGTGCACAGGCTAAGGAAACTCTCAGTTGTGAATCTGAGCGAAGCATTGAAGGACTGTTTATGCAGGTGTGCGCAGAATCGAAAGAACTCAACACTTGGAAGTGTTTGAGGATTGCCGCAAGGAGTGCACGCAAGGGTCTTCTCGAAGACTCAGAATTGTGTGAAGCTCAGGAAGGACAAGGCTTCCAAGCCCATCGAAGAGAAGCACATGAATTCTTTGCCGTGGAGTGTTTGAACAGGCGTTGCAAAGTTACGCGCAGGAGGACCAGTTTTCAATGAGGAATACTGGGTTCACCCATAGAAAACATCAAAGAGGAAGAGATCGACGGTCAGGATCTTATGGAGAAGATTTACAAAATCCTGTCAGCCATTGGATCTGCCAAAGAAGTGAGGAGGTTACGGCCGTGTTCGGAGTTCAAGCTCTAGGGGTCATGAGTTGTTGGATCGTTGATCAGTTACCCCTCAGCCGTCCAATATGACAGGAGTTGTACAGGGTTTAAACCCTCATGAGCAGAGTAAGAACCTCGAGAGGCGTCGGGATATTGAGGCGTTGGGGTTCAGGAAATCAGAGTCACATGGACTAGAAGTCAGGGAAATCCATCGTGAAAATCCTGACGAGTTCAGAGACGTCCATCTGTTGGGATAGGTGGCAGGGATCGAGAGTCCATCGACATTTCATAATTTTAGAAGACAAGAATCCGAGACCTTTTGAACCCTGAAACGGAAAAAGGATCATAGTTGTAGGATCTCATGGAGGACATGTGTCATGTGGTCGTCTAGATCAGGGATGTGGTCATCGGAGTTCAGGTAAGTGAGTGTTCATGGTTTTGTAAAGTGGTGAAGCCCGAGGTTCAATATGAACCATCCATCACTTGGGACGCGTGTCATAAATCTGAAGAGAGTTGGGGATTGATGTTTCAGAGGTCCTGAGGACGGGATACTCTCGCAAGTCAAAACTGTGAAGTCTGATTTCCCGACAAGAAGAGAGCTCCATGTGGGGTCCAGCTGACGCCGTCTCGTCGTAGCAAGGGAATCGAAAATTGCCAGGGTGAGAACCCTGAAGCATATGAGAACCGTCCATTCTTGAGGATGCGTGGTCGAGATCGAAGTGATCGGGAAATCAACATTCATGAAATCGGGGGAATCGAAGGCCAAAGCATTTCGACAATTGAAGTCGTGAAACCCCAAGGGATATCTAGATCCGTTGATCTCAGCGACTGTTCACCGTCGTTGATTTTGGTTACGGTGGAAGGGCATCCTAGTGACGTCATATCGGGAATCAGTGAGTCGGAAGATCGGGAATTCCGTGGCCGAGAGGTTTACTACATTCCAACACTCGAAATCCCGAATCCCGATAAGGAATATGAATACAGTCATATAAGAGGAGGTTGCGTGGACTAAACGCATAGCCCGGGCTAAGGAAACAAAGGAGCGCATCGGGATATTAGAGGTCAGGAAATCGGGAACCAAAGAGTTGAGACATCGGGAGTTTGAAAACCCCTAAACCTGATTCTCTATTCTTCTGTCGTCGAAGAGAACAGTGACCGTCCTAAAGACTGTAAAGTGCTGAAAAGACCTGTGGGTCAATTTTTGAAGGAGATTCCAGTGGGAATCAGAGGAGCCACTCCAGCTCAAGGGAGGAAATTGAAAGATCCTTAAGACCGGGAGGTCAGGCGTGGGACCTGCTGAGGTAAGTGCCCGGGTGGACACCATCAAGAACCCTTCACATTTTTCAGTTGAGTGGGTGGATATAATTAATGAAGTAGTCGAAGGTTATACTTTCAACTGGGCTAAAATGTTGTCAGACAACCAAGCTAAGGATATTGTCGAGTGCCAATCATTGAAATAAAAATGGAAACCTAATATTTTTTACATGTCCGCATATATCATATATTCCATTTGTTTCATGACCCCATTTCCCCCGATGAATTGGAGTTGGACGACCCCGACTAGTTCTGAGCCTACACATTTCTACCACTCCAAACTATGGGAAGAAAATGATAAAGATTTATTTTACAAGATATGTCACAACGTAGTAGTACCTATTCATATATCTATCTATGGCCACCCTCCGCCCAAGATCTCAGAGAGGATTATGAGAAACTTAGGCACATTTGCAGAATGGTACACTGAGGATAACTTCTCTTATATTAGAGTGTTTGGTTTCTTTGTCCCTCCTTATGCCCTTCCACAATTTTTACCTGATAGGTTGGTGTGCCGAGAAGTGACATACCAAAAAATAGCAAGAGGAATCACTAAGGAATTGAAAGAGGCTTAGAAAAAGGTATGGACAAATTCTCCCATTCAGGTTGGTATGTTTACATTGTTAGATTTTGGTCATACCAAAGTCGAAGCTCCAGCCTTGGGAGATGTCAAATTAGTTGACATCGAATTAAAAATACATGATCCACATAAGGTGGTAGATAATTTTTTGGCTCAATTCAACATGAAAATATATATCCACGAAGAGTCTCCTTAGGATGAGGTTTTCAGGGGAGCTATATCCTATGAGGAAGTTCAAAATAGATTTCGGACTCTACCTCTTGACCAACAAGATGGTTTCCTCATCTTGCAAAAGCATGGATGAAACATCTTACCTAAGATTTTACAAGGAGATTCAAGTCCCATTCCATCTTTCCAGGAAGGTAAACCCATATAATCTCAGCCAAGTTGCTCCATTGAGAACACAACTGAAGAAGTTTTGAAAAGTTTAGACAAATTATTTAAACAGATAAAAACATCACTACTAGTTCTATATGATCAAAAAATATTATCCCACTTTGAATCTTTCATGAATTAGGGTCACATTTTTTCCCCTTCAACACCAATTACTTATGCTGACATCCTAAGCACAACAGGTCCATAAATCTCCACAACAATTATCTGTCATATCCCCTCATTAAATCCATTAGCGACTGGTTTTGGAACTCCTAGTTCGAAGTTTGTTCACATTGATGATCTTACCCCTATCTTTCCTGAAGAAATGCCTCCCTCAAGTTTCTTTTTCAACAAGAAAAGGAAAGTTATTGTAAGGAAACAATCTTAGCAAAAAGATGGAGTAGTTACTAAAAGGAATAAAATAGTGCATGATGGAAAAGTCCAAAATGATCATGATTTTTCCAAGGAGGTTCTTGATTCACTAGGGGCCTTCGCCACTACCAACCAATGATCAGTGGAAAATCTGACTAAGAAACTGCAAAAAAAATCTCTCTTGGTAGAACAAATGCATAATGAAATGCAAAACATAGAATAGATTTTTAGGAGAAGAATGATTCAATACATAGAGAAAATCAAGTTAAATTATTAGTAGCAGATGAAGCAGTTACAGGAGAAACTTGAGTTGATTTACCATAGTTCACAGACTAGTAAAGCCATGATTACTCAACGGGATAGTTTGATAGAAAATCTGTAGGATAAATTAGTCCTAGTGTAGAACACAACAATAGAAATCACTTCTTTCAAAACACAAGCATATGAAATCAATGAGAAGATGGAAGTTGTCTAGCAGGATCTATATCAAAATGTGGATACTATTCATAAATACTATCAAACAATAATTGATTCTCTGAAAAGTATTTATGTGAAAGAAAAGGATGCAAATGTGGCTATATCCAAGTTCTAGTAATTCAGTATATGGAGGTAGAAAGACAATATCCCTGGTCTCGCCACCTTCTCACAATATGAACAAGTGAAGGGTGAAATGGCCTTGAAAGTTTGGGAAACGAATCTAGAAGAAATTAAGAATCTTGTCAGAGAGGCAAATGAGATTTGTCTGAACACCCTGTCTTTTGTAGAGACAAAATTGGTTGAGTTTGAAGGAAATCATATCTCATAGGCACTGTGGCATATTGAAATAGAAACGAATAAGGAAAACTCCAAGAAAAATAAGGAGAATATTCAACATGTCATCTAACAGATGAATCACATTGATTTTCTCAATATTAATGAGTTTTTGGTGAAGCCTAATTTACAACATCAAATTACAGCCCAGGCAATAAAGAAGATCTAGGAGAACTTACCACTAGTACAAAAGAAGGTGGTTTCCTTTGAATTGAACAAAAAAATTGAACCTTCGAGATTTGTGGTAGCCTTGATGGACATGTGTACCCAGTTCAATGAACAGAAGAAAGAAAGTGCGTCTAGGAGAAAATGAAGGAACATATGAAGAGCTAGCACATCAAACCATTGTATTCTATATTTAGAGAAGATACTGTGGAAAGTCAAACTACTTTTAGTTGAGACAATTTTTTTATAAATACATAGATTTTAGATCTATTCTAGGTTGCTTATGGTCTAATGTAAAACAAAGAATTTTTTTTGAATATTAATACAAGTGCATACAAAGATTCTAAGTTTTGTTTCATTCGAGTTATGTGTTTTCCATGTGTTTCCATCTCTTCTTAGATTCCTTCTATAATTCTTGAAGAGTGAATGATTACAATTTAGTAAAACATCTGTTGTGATCATAATACATTAGAAGTCCATTCAGTTACAGTTTTTCCTTTGTTATTACTGTGAATAAAAACAAGACCTGTGACCTGTGTGAATTGTTGCATTCTTAATATATTTTCAAGGGTACATATTATATTTTTATTTTACTGTAAATAAGGTGAGACTTATCTGTAATTGATACCTTTCTTTGTTTTAACAGTTTTTTCAATCATTTCTACATCATTTGAAATTAAAATTACGACTTAGATAACGAGATACAACCTCTATACTGTCTTATCATAAATTTCAATTAAAGTTATTTCTCAGAAAATTGAAGGTAGAAGAAAGCACTTATAAAACATTTCATTTAAATATTTGATCCCTGACATTATTTTTCGATCCTAGAATCAATCTCAGGAACAAAATCTTTTTGGCATCGTTGTCGGGGAATGGAGAAACAAAATCATTTTTCCCTGGGAGAACAACAAAGTTAAATTTTGGTATTTTATGGTGAACAAATATTGAATGCATGGATAAGGCTCACTGTATATTTCACCTGACAACTCCATTATAGGCAAATCCGACATTCGCTCGAAAAAATACCAGGAAAAACCTAGACAAAAAGAAGACTACACCAGTTTCATATACTAAAACTTTGTTGAAACCGAAGGGATATATTGGACAAACTTCAGCATCAGTAGGTAAGATCTACCAACCTAGGGTTACCCAAGTTAATATTAGTGTCCCCGCTAAAGAACTAAGTCTTAAAGAAAAATATAAACAAGTTCATTTTGTAGAAGCATCAACAAGTAAATATGAAGTTAAATTAGAAACTCTGGAAGGAATTATTCCTGAGCTAAAATTTGAGATTATCCAGACAACCCATATGTCGTTGATAGATAATTTTACCAATGAGAGCAAAGAATCCTTTTCAATCCCTACTATCATTTGTACATAGTCGATTCTTTCTCTTCCCGAAGTAAATTTTTTTTTTCCAAAAACTCTAAAGATTACTTTTTATACTCAGATTCATCCCCTATTGATTTTCCTATTTGCAAATCTCATAAATCTGAGAGACCTAGTTCAAGTTCTCTTCTTCCCCCTCATTTAGATATTCCATAACCTTACGATAATTTAGCTGAACTTCGTTCAATCCATCCCGAAGCAGTCAAAATTTTGGTAGATCAATCTTTTGAAGTTTTTGATAATCTCTTGTTTAGTCAAGTTTCTTCTCCTAGAATTTAAATGGATGGTGTTGAGGTGTTGGTGCTAGAACTAGATGTGTCAGAGGTGGAGGGGCTAGTGGAAAATAAAATATACCAGTTCAACCTCCGAGGATTGTTTCCAAGGTCGCTGCTAGATATTCTCCCTTAGCTCTTCCTGCTATCCAACATGACTTACCTGACAATTACATGAAGAGCCTCCCTAAATTCACGGGTGAAGGGGATTTAATAGCAACAAAACATATAGTATTTTTTGACAAATTCACTGATATCCTTGGTATTGAGCACAAAGATGTTTACATGAGACCGTTAGTAAACAAATTTGATGGAAATTTAATAACTTGGTTCCGAGGACTTCGAGTGGACTCTATACCATCATATAATGATCTAGAAACTTCCTTCTTAAGGAAATGGGGTGAGAAAAAATATCATCTATATTATTTAACCAAATTTAGAGCCTTGAGAAAGAAAACATCTAGAACAATTTTAGATTTTATTCAAGTATTTAATAAACTTTATCGCAATATCTCGTCTGAAGTTAAATATTCTTAGCCAGTTGCAAAAGTCAATTTTGCAGGGGATTTCTATTTTGATTTCACTCTACTTTTGAGAGAAACAAGATCCACTACTATAGCAGGGATGGAAGATGATGCTATAGAGATTGAATCCAATATAATGGACTCTGGAAAGTTGAAAACTAAATTTGATATGGTAACAAGAGAACCCAAGCATTTTAAAGAACAAGCAGGGCCCTCTAGATCTCGAAAAAATTCTTCAGAGGAAAAAATGGTTGAGATGGAAAAAATTATTAAAGAATTAGCAAATAAAATTTCCAGGATGGAAATGGAAAAATCCAAACCTAATTCATATGCTAGAAATTAATTCAAGAGAAATCCTAACATAAATCCTCAGATACAACAAAGGAAAATAAAAAATGAGTAACAAAAGATTCAAGATCCTTTTAAAACTGAGAATCTCATATAGGCTGATGAGGTGCAAGATTATGATGAATTAGATGAAGATCTAAAAAAACTCAGTGATGATGATATTGAGCCTCACCTGACCAAATAGGATTATGAGAAATCCTTGGATCTGAAATATCTATTCAATGATGATGAAAATATCAAAAACTTTGGAGACTCTAGATTAAAAGGTCGTGTTGATTCAATAATGGTTGAGCTCCAACATAAATATGATTTGAGGCCAAGAGAAAAAAGTTCTATAAATACTCCACCAAAAAATATTTTATCTCGAAACAAAGCGAATGAGGCAGGATTTACAAAACCATCAATTGAAACACAAGTTTCCTGAATAAAGCAAGTTTATTCGAAAGAAGTACAAATTAAGAAGCCAGAAAATAAAGAAGTTGAAATTCAAACTAGGGAAATTGAAAAATCAATTGGGACTTTCAATCTACAAAATGAACTGAATAAAATTAAAATTCCAATACCTCTGGTTGAACTTGCTATGATTCCAATCTATAAAAATAAAATTGCAAAATCAACAAATTTTTCTGATGTTGAATGTCAAGCCGATGTTATCAACTTGCAAGATGAGAAACCTACAATCATGTTTGTACCACACCTTGAGAATAGTAAATATTTTGTTGCTTCTTTCTATATTACACTGACTGTGCATGATCATTTACTACACAATTGCATGTTAGACTCAGGATCTTCGCATAATTTGATGCCTAAGATTATCATGGAAAAATTGGGCCTTCAAATTACTAGACCTTATCAAGATCCATACTCTTTTGATTCTAGAAAGGTTAAGTGTCTAGCTATGATTAAAGATTTAGTTGTAAATCTTGCTCAGGTTCATGTGAAAAGTATTCTTATTCATGTGGTTATTGATGATGTTCCTGCCAAGTATGGCATGGTTTTATCAAGATCTTGGGGTTCCAAGTTAGGAGGATCAGTTTAGACATGACGTATGCTACAATTCCAATTTTTGGTGGACAATTTACTTGATTGTACAGAGAAACTAAATTGGATCATAGTGTAAGTGACCCAAAAAAACATAATAAGTATCCATTCTATGTTGTTGATCAAGATCTATGCAATTCTATATTATCCATAGACAATGATTTTGAAGAATGTATAGAAGAAGAAAATAAAAAAAAATAGAAATTTGAAAGAAAAATATAAATTTTAGAGACGGAATGTGGAAAATGTTCTTTGATGGTGCTTCATATTGTGAAGGAGTAGGAGATGGAGTTTTATTTGTGGCACCAGGTGATGAGTATTACATCCCTTTTTCTTATAGATTACAATGGGATATTGATTATACCAATAATGTGTGTGAATATGAAGCTTTATTTTTAGGATTAGAAGCTGCAAGAAGACTAAAAATCAAACATTTGATAGTTTATGGTGACGTTGAGCTAATTGTAAGACAAATAAAACAACAATACCATGTTAATCATCTGATATTGAGGTCTTATATAAATTTTTCTTGGGATATCATAGAAAATTTCTTCTAGTCTTTTAACATACACATTATTACTAGAATGCATAATCAACAAGCTGTCTCTCTAGATAAAGTTGTTGAAACTTTCATATTGCCTATTGTTTTGAAGTTGAAGTATCATATTGAGATGAGACATAAACCTTCAATTCCAAACAATGTTAAACACTTACAAGTATTTGAATATGATGAACAAATCAAGCAATTTCTGGAAATGGTAGATGAGTTTTCTAAGACCCACATTGATCAAGAAAATCAGAATGATCCTGCTTGGATTATGCAGGAAGGAGAAAACCTAGAAAAGTTCCAAGATAAAATTGAAAATCACCAAATTATTTTACTTAAAAACAATCAAGTTCCCAAAGGTCTTATCCCTCTAGAAAGGTTGTTTGACCATGATGATATACCTTTAAAGTCTACTTTGTGACCTCAACCTAAAGAAGTTGAACATTGTAACGTAGGAACAACTGAAAATCACAAGATGGTCAAAATATCTAAATATCCTCCAACTCAAATAAAGAGTAAATATGTTGAGTTACTTAAACAATATAAATATGTTTTTGCATGGTCTTACGAATATTTAAAAACCTATGATACTTTTTTTATTGAGCATAAGATTCCCTTAAAACATGGTATTAATCCTTTCAATAAAAATCTTAGACAGATAAACCCAATCCTTCTGCCAGTAATAGAAAAGGAAGTTAAAAGACTCCTTCATGCAAAAAACATTGTTCCCCTCATATACTCTGAATGGGTGGCTAATTTGGTCCCTGTTAGAAAGAAGAAAGGAGAGATAAGACTCTATGTTGATTTTAGGAACCTAAGTCAGTCTTCTCTTAAACATAACTACTCCCTCCAAAAAATGGATCATGTTTTAGAGAAGGTAGTAGGGGCTAACATAATTTCTATGATTGATAGTTTCTCGAGATACAATCAGATTAGAGGTAAATGGTTGACTAAAATTCAAGAGTTTGATTTAGAAGTTAAACCGACTAAGCTAGTGAAAGGTTAGGGTCTGGCAAGGTTATTAGCCAAATAAAATTTTAGAGATCTTGGAATAAATAACTTTGAGTCTCATGATTCTCTCTTAGATATAGAGGAAATTGATATTCAAGCTCCTATTATTTAGATTCAAGATAATTTTCCCTCCTCATCTTGGTACAATGACATTGTTTCAAATCTCCTTACTCTTCAATTTCTGAATGATATAACTTCTTCTAAGGAAAAAACTTTAAAGTTACATAAAATTAAGTATTGCATTATTTATTTTTTTATACTAGGGGAATCGGTAACAACGGCAGTATCGTACTCGCGTGACATGGGGTCGAATCCTGCCGGCTGCCTTATAAACCCTAGGGAGAAACGCACAGCCCGCAAGCACGCCCTCCGAGTAAATCGGGGTGAGAATCGACCTTGAGACCTCATTTTACATAGTTCCTTCCATTTACACGGCACTTGCCAATCGATCTACACCCCTGCGGGCATAAAAGTTGAAGGACATGGGGGTGGGCTTTGATCCACTTATGTGTGCACGGGTCACGATACCATTTATTATAGTATCTCTGGGTGCAACCACACGTTCGACCACTACCTCAAGGTGTCCCCATGGCTCCAGGTAA
>SNQJ01S0113271.1:44908-56741 GCA_010110895.2 Picea sitchensis
ATAGTATCTCTGGGTGCAACCACACGTTCGACCACTACCTCAAGGTGTCATACAACCACACGTTCGACCATTTATTATTGATAGCAAGTTATACTAGAAATATCCTCTGGGTTTCCTGTTATATTTCCTTATAGAATCTGAAACATAAGGTTTCATTGATGAGTTTCATGAAGGAGTGTGTAGAGGACATCATTCCTTGAGAGCAACAACTTACAAAATTTTAAGGGAGGGATATTATTATATGAAATTATTCACCGATGTAAATACAAGGGTTAGAGCCTGCAAGTCATTCCAACTATTTGCAGGTAAGAAAAATATTTTTTCCTTACCTTTAATTCCAGTAAAATTTGAATCTCCTTTCCAACAATGGGGTTTAGATTTCATTGGAAAAATTCAACCACAATCGAGTGCTCAACACAGGGGGATTTTGAACGCTATTGATTATTTTACTAAATGGGTCAAAGCCATTCTAGTTCAGAATTCTACAGATTTAGTAGTGATAAACTCTTTGAAAGAAAACATGTTAGGAACATTTGGTTGTCTTAAGAAAATAGTCACTGATAATGATCAAGCTTTTAAATCTATTGCAATGATCATTTTTTTTCAAAAATACAATATTATTTTAGGTCATTCTACATCCTACTATCCTCAAGGAAATGGGTTGGCAAAATCATCTAATAAGAGTTTGATGACGATAATAAAGAAGGTTTTGACTAAAAAAAACCTTGGCATATACAGTTAAAATATGCCTTATGGGAAAACAGAATTGGCACCAAGAAATATATAGGTATGCCTCCATTCCAATTAGTTTATGGTACTGGGCACAAAAGAACAAGTGGAAGACATATTTACAAAACTCCTTCCATGGGATTCCTTTGAGTATATTCGCCAAAGACTCGGAGTAATTTCTACTCCAAAATGAATAATTTTGAATGCTTATATTATATGTATTAGATTTACATGAGGAAGCACCATAAAGAGGACAGTTCAGGTCAGGAGATCAGTTTCAGGAAGAGTTCAGTCAGGGGGAGTATCCCCAAGGATAGTTCAGTTAGGGGGAGTAGCCCCGAATGGAAATATACCTTTGCCATTGATGAAAAAGGGGGAGAGATTTATCATATGTAGAGCACAGAGGCATGGTTCCAGGGGGACCGATGGTCATAGGAAGAGCATGAGTGATATGACCTCAGTATTGCATGATATGACTTCGGTGTTGCATGAGAGTGTTTCCATCAATGCCAAAGGGAGATATTGTTGATTAATTGGGTTGGTTGTCATTGATGTCAACCCTTGAAGAAAGTTCGATATAGAATTTGGGTAGCACAAAGGTTTGGGTAATGGACCCAATTTTGTTTGATGGATAATGGTATGATTTTTTATATATTTGTAGGTAAAACTATTATAGATGGATAGTACATGTCATGTCATTTCCAGTGGTATGTGGAACGTCACATAACTCCTCACGATTAGAGAGTTATGGCAATGTGAAGTTAGAGAACCCTCATGAGTCATCTAGAAGCCCCAAAAGGTCAAAGTAGTCAAATCGTTTGCAAAGAAGAAATTATTTAAACAATAAAATAAAGTGACAATTGTACTATAAGTCAAAGAGGATGCAAAAGAAATTATCTAAATAATAAAGTTAATGGAAAACTTACTAATTATGGAAAGTGGTTAAGTTAAGTGGACAAGTGGTTATAAGTGGGTTAACCTTAAAATAAGGAAAGTGGATTAAGATGGTTAGAAGGTAACCCATTGACGAAGCTACATAAAAGTATAAATAAGAGGAAAGGGTCTCTCATTCAAATCACACTTGAATATCATTGAATATCTATTTTTGTGAAAGGTGATTTGGGAAACTATTATTGATAGAAAAAAAATGTGGAAGAAAAAGTGTGACAAGAAAACTGCAGCGGAAAGATTGTGGCAGAAAAAGTGTGACAAGAAAACTGCAGCGGAAAGATTGTGGCAGAAAAAGTGCGGTAGGAAAAGTGCGACAAAAAATTGCAACAGGAAAAGTGTTGCAGAAAAACCATTGCATATATCAAATTTGTTGAGGGATACAGTTGGTATTTTGTTGTTGGTATTTGGCATATGGTTATTGATTTTTTGGTTGTGATGTGTTGCGAAAGTTGTTGGTTTAGCTTAAGGCTACATAACAGTGAGGTTGTGGCACATGGTTTCATGTAAGGGTTTATGGTATTTGGTTTATGGATAGAGTGATGAGTTGTTAGATAACTTTTGATGGTTATATTGGTGTATGTCTTTGGTATATGGTTGAGGTACATGGTTGAGACAAGTAGTTGATGATTTGACACATACATGAGTGTATAGTTGATGATGTTGGTACATCTTGATGCTTCATAGTTGATGTGTAGTTGATGCATGATTGGTACATACTTGGTGCATGGTTGGAGGTACATGTTAGTAGTATTGTTGACACATGGCTTATGGGTGATGTAGCATACTTGCCTTGGTATATTATTAGAACATATTGATCTTGGTGATGATTATGAGTTTGTGTGATATGCTTGGTTGATGCACATATTGGTGATATTGTGCATAAGGTTGAGTGTTGTCTTGGTTATTAATATTGGTGAGTAGATCTGATTTGGTTGATAAGATTGATGAGACAAGTTGTTGTGATAGGTTTATTTTTGGGTAGGTTGTTGTGATAGGTTATTTGTACAAGTTTGGTGCATGGTTGATGCATTTGTTTGTGGTATAGGTTGAGGAACAGGTTGATGTATTGTACATGTTGGCACAGTTTATTGGTACAGGTTGTTACAGGTTGATTGGCACAGGTTTACAACAGTATATCTCATAGTGATAGTGTGACAGTGGTTCCATCATTCTACTTATATTTTAGGGAAGTTGGACGAGGAAAGGATAGGTGGTTTTATCCACCTTCTGGTTGTAGCCAAAGAACATAGGGGGTTGTAGCATCCTTCTGGTTGTACCCAAAGAACATAAGGGGTTGTAGCCTCCTTCTGGTTGTATACAGAGAATTAGATATTTGGGGCTTCCCTCAGGTTGTAGCTTGAGAAACTAGGAGGTTGTAGACTCCTTCTGGTTGTAGCCAGAGAATTGGGGAGTTGCAGCTTCCCTCAAGTTGTAGCCTGAGAAACTAGGGGGTTGGAGCCTCCTTCCAGTTGCATCTGAAAACAAAGGAAGTTGGTGCTTCCAATGAATGTAATTCTTAAAGTCATATAATAAAAATCATTATGTAGTTTTCTCCCATTTTGGGTTTCCACGTAAAACATTGGTGTACTATGCATGTGTGTGATTGCTCATTTGTTCATTTTTTATTTACTCTACAACTATTGGATGATAATGCTACATTGATATAACACTTGCATTTTATGGTGAAAAATGATTAAATTGCTCTATTATTGATTCACCTCCCTCTTAGTAATCCAACAATAACCTCTCAAAACCACTCAAAAATACTATTCATCTAAATATATTCTATAATTGAAAATAACCAATACAATAACAAAATATATAACTAAATACTAATACACAAGATAAATATGAATTAACTACTCACATAACATAACAGTTTCAACTCAATGTCTCAAAGAAAATAATGAGTTAAATCAACTTGAAATAGAAAGCGTTGAACTAAAAAAAATGGAGTCCAATTACAATCAAAAGTGGTCATGGATACAAAAGGGACCATACAAAAGGGACCACAACATATTATAAATTTAGATTCGAAAGTTTCCGTGTGAATGGACAAAAATTTTCTACTATTAATTGTTCATAAATCAACTATGCAAATTTTATGTACTATTAAGTTGTATCATTAATCAATTATGATAAATATTAAATAATGATATTCTTATTTTTAAATAATAAATATTAAATAATGATATTCTTATTTTTAAGTAATAAATATTAAATAATGATATTTTTATTTTGAAATTAAATTAAGTTATATTGGTATAAATTATTTTTAAACTTAAAATAAATTTAACTAGATTATTTAAAAGTAAAAATTATAATTAAGATTATACTTTTTATATAAAGAGAAAATTTGAAAAAATTATTTTTCAATATTAATCATATTATTATGAATAAAAAATTTGAAATGTGATATAGCACAAAGGAGTGTGCATTTAATAAGTTTATAAAAAAGGAGAATGACAAGTAATTAGGATAAACAAGGCTGTGTGGTAGCGTAGTCCCTTCCAGGTTAAATTGGGATAGGAAAAAGTAGCAGAGGTAGATGGAAACTATAACGAAGATGTGGCAAGCTGCATGAAGCATAGGTGGTATCCGTGCAGTAAATAAAAGCATGAGACATTCGGAAAAAGGACCAAGTAAACAAAAAGCAAAAGCATATGGGATGAAGGGGAATTTGTTTGCTAATTTGTAAATAGTGGAAGTCTGGGTGCTATTTGCAGGCGACAGAACAATGGTAACGCAATGTTGCACCCGCCTATGTGGGAACCCGGAATTCAAAAAGTTTGTTCAATATGAAACAGGGAAGTGATCGGTCGGGCTAGTGATATAAAAGTAACAATGGAAATATGAAGGCATGAATCTTCCAAATCCCACACCTAGACATTTTCCAAAAAATGAGTAAGTAAAGAAAGGGAAAGCAGAGGGCAAAAGAGAAAGCGGGTGACAATTTTCGGAAGAGGGAATTTTTGTAAGAAAGCACCATTGATGGTATTAACAATAAATATGGAGTGCATTAAACATGTTAATAGGTTATTCAATCAATGAATATATACAGCGAGCGATGTTTATAGTTTCCAGGATCTGTTTGTATAAGAGAAGCATCGAAAAGGTACAAGAAAATCAATTTTTGGATGTTTAAGTAAATGTTTTGTATTGTTAGCTTCACCGCAAGTATAACAATGATGAATTTGAATTTTAATGGCCTCTCCTTCATATGAGTGTTCCATTAGACTTCACATTGTATATATTATTTATTTCAATTTGTTTGCTAATTTGTAGATCACGGAAGTCCAGGTGCTATTTGCAAGAAGTATAACAATGTAAACGCAATATTGAACCTTCCTATCTTGTAACTCACCTTTTCGGAAAACCGTGACCCAAAAAATTTGTACAATATGAAATGGGAAAGCGGTCAGTCGGGCTGGTGATATAAAAGTAAGTGAAATCCGATGATGTGAATGCGCCAACTTCCACACCTAGAAATTTTCTGAAAAATGAGTACTACATACTAAATATGTACTTCTATAAAGTATGGACATGATATTTTGTAGATCATGTATAGATCCCGCATTCCATACTTACCCACTTATCGGATCATGGGTTCTTGTGCTGGTGGGCTCAAAATTGGGCCTCTATTGTTCTATGCCCTACAAATAGCACCAAGAATTCCACGATATACAAATTGACAAGCGGACTTGCGAGCTAGTTGGCTCAACATTGCACTTATATTGTTCTGTGTCCTCCAAACAACACTCAGAGTTCCATGATATACAAATTTACGATGGACTCTAAGGATGGCAAGCTCAAGATTACAATTGTTTATGGATGTTGATCTCTATCAACTATCTAACATTATCTAAAAACAATAATTTCATTACTAAATTATTAATATTAAATATTGATATTGTACAATATAATTAGATAAAAATGTTTGTACAATATGAAACAGGGAAGCGATCGGTCGGGTTGGTGATATAAAAGTAAGTGAAATTTGAAGACGTGAATCCTCCAACTTTCGCACCTAGAAATTTTCCAAAAAACAAGTAATACATACTAAATATGTACTTTTATAAATTATGGACATGAGATTTTATAGAGCATGTACAGATCCCGCATTCCATACTTAGCCACTTTTTGGATCTCGGGTTCTTGGGGTGGCAGGCTCAAAATTGGGCCTCTATTGTTTTGTGTCCTGAAAATAGCACCCAATGTTCCGCGATATACAAATTGACAAGTGGACTTGTGGGATGGTTGGCTCAACATTGCACTTATATTGCTTCATGTCCTCCAAACAACACTCAAAGTTATGCAATATACAAATTGACATACAGAATCCAAGGCTGGGGGGCTCAATATTGTGATTTTTTATGGATGGTGATCCCTATCAACTATCTAACACTATATAAAAACATTGTTTTCAATACTAAATTATTAATATGAAATATTGATATTGTACAATTTAATTACATAAAATTATTAAAGGATGTTAGATATCTTATTTAAAAAAAACACTCGCATATTCGGAAACTCGTGATCCAAAAAGTGTGTACAATATGAAATGGGGAAGCGGGCGGTCGAGCTCGTGATATAAAAGTAAGTGGAAATCTGAACATGTGTATATGCCAAATTCTGCACCTAGAAATTTTCCGAGAAACGAGTAATACATACTAAATATGTACTTTTATAAAGTATGGACATGAGATCTTATAGAGAATGTACGGATCCCTCATTCCATACTTAGCCTCTTTTTGGATCGTGGGTTCTCAAGCTGGCGGGCTCAAAATTGGGCCTCTATTTTTTTGTGTCCTACAAATAGAAACCAGAGTTCCACGATATACAAATTGATAGGCGGACTTGCAGCCTAGTTTGCTCAGCATTGCACTTCTATTGTTCTGCGTCCTCCAAACAGAACTTGGAGTTCCACAATATACAAATTGACAGACGGACTCCGGGACTGGCAGTCTCAAGATTGTAATTCTTTATGGATGGTCATCCCTATCAACTATCTAACATTGTCTAAAAAAATTATTTTCAAATACTAAATTATTAATATTAAATATTGATATTGTACAATTTAATTACATAAAATTATTAAAGGATGTTAAATCTCTTATTTTAAAAAAGATGAAGGCAACAAAACAAATATTTTTTAAATTCTATCACTGCAAGCATAACAACGAACAATTTGAATTTTAAGGGCCTCGTGTTGATATGATAGCACAATTGGACTTCACATAGTATATATTCGTTTGTTACAATATGAAATGGGAAAGTGATCGACTGCACTGGTGATATAAAAGTAAGTGAAATCTGAAGATGTGAATCTGCCAACTTCCACACCTAGAAAGTTTTTGAAAAATGAGTAATACATATTAAATTTGTATTTGTATAAAGTATGGACATGAAATTTTATAGAGCATATACGGATCCCTCATTCCATACTTAGCCACTTTTTGGATCGCGGGTTCTCAGGCTGGCGGGCTCAAATTTGGGACTCTATTGCTCTGTGGCCTACAAATAGCTCCTAGAGTTCCACGATATACAAATTGGCAGACGGACTTGCGGGTTGGTTGGCTCAACATTGCACTTCTATTGTTCTGTGTCCTCCAAACAACGCTAAGAGTTTCGCGATATACAAATTGATAGACGGACTCCAGGGTTGGTGAGCTCAAGATTTCGATTGTATAAAGTATGGACATGACATTTTATAGAGCATGTACGGATCCTGCATTCCATACTTAGCCACTTTTTGGATCATGGGTTCTCAGGCTGGCGGCTCAAAATTGGGCCTTTGTTGCTCTATGTCCTACAAATAACACCCAGAGATCTGCGATACACAAATTGACAGGAGGACTTGCGGGCTAGTTGGCTCAACATTGCGCTTATATTTTTTTGTGTCCTCCAAACAACACTCAGAGTTTTGCGGTATAAATGATTTTTAAATTTAAAATAAAATTTAACTACATTATTTAAAAGTAAAATTTTTAATTAAGATTATACTTTTTATATAAAGAGCAAATCTGAAATAAGTTTTTTTCAATATTAATCATATTATTATGAATAAAAGATTTGAAATGTGATATAGCACAAAGGAGTGTACATTTAATAAATTTATCAAAAAGGAGAATGACAAGTAATAAGGATAAACAAGTTTGTTTGGTAGCGTAGTCCCTGTTGAGTTGAATTGGGATAGTAAAACGTAGCAGAGGCAAATGGAAACTGCAGCGAAGATGTGGCAAGCAGCATGAAGCATGGGTGATATCCATGCAGTAAATAAAAGCATGAGACATTCGAAAAAATGACCAAGTAAACAAAAAGCGAAAGAATACGGGACAAAGGGGATTTTTTTTGCTAATTTGTAAATCGTGGAAGTCTGGGTGCTATTTGTAGGCGATAGAACAATGGAAAGGAAATGTTGAACCTGCCTATGTGGGAACCCGTGATTCAAAAATTTTGTTCAATATGAAACGGGGAAGTGGTAGGTCAGGATAGTGATATAAAAGTAACAATGGAAATCTGAATATGTGAATCCACCAAATCCCGCACCTAGACATTTTCTGAAAAATGAGTAAGTAAAGAAAGGGAAAGTAGAGGGAAAAAGAGAAAGTGGATGGAAATTTTTGGAAGCGGGAAGTGTTGTAAAAAATCACCATTGATCGTCTTAACAGTAACTATGGAGTGTGTTAAACATGTTAACAGGTTCTTCAATCAAGGAATAGATACAATGAGTGATGTTTATTGTTCCAAGATCTGTTTGTATAAGAGAAGCGTCGAAAAGGTACAAGAAAATCAATTTTTGGATGTTTAAGTAAAGTTTTTGTATTGTTAGCTTCACCGCATGTATAAAAATGATGAATTTAAATTTTAATGTCCTCTCCTTAATATGATTTTTCCATTAGACTTTGCATAACATATATTCTTTTATTTCAATTTGTTTGCTATTTTTTAGATCGCGAAATTCCGGGTGATGTTTGAAGGCGACGGGATAATGTAAACACAATATTGAACCTGCATATCCCATAACTTGCCTATTTGGAAAACCGCGAGCCAAAAAAATTGTACAATATGAAACAGGGAAGTGGTCAGTCGGGTTGGTGATATAAAAGTAAGTGAAATCTGAAGACGTGAATGCGCCAACTTCCACACCTAGAAATTTTCCGAAAAAATGAGTACTACATACTAAATATGTACTTCTATAAAGTATGGACATGAGATTTTATACAACATGTACGAATCTCGCATTCCATACTTAGCCACTTTTCGGATCGCGGTTTCTCAGGCTGGCGGGCTCAAAATTGGGCCTCTATTGTTCTGTTCCCTACAAATATCACTAAGAATTCAGTGATATACAAATTGAAAAGAGAACTTGCAAGCTGGCGGGCTCAACATTGCACTTCTATTGTTCTGTGTCCTCCAAACAACACTCGGAGTTCTGGGATATACAAATTGAAAGACGGAATCCAGGGCTGGCAAGCTCAAGATTACGATTGTTTACAGATGGTGATCCCTATCAACTATCTAAAATTATCTAAAAACATTATTTTCAATACAAAATTATTGATATTGTACAATTTAATTAGACAAAAACAAGTGTACAATATGAAACAAGGAAGGGGTCAGTCGGGTTGGTGATATAAAAGGAAGTAAAATCTGAAGACATAAATCCACCAACTTCTGCACCTAGAAATTTTTCGAAAAATGAGTAATACATACTAAATATGTACTTTTATAAAGTATGGACATGAGATTTTATAAAACATGTACGGATCTCACATTCCATGCTTAACCACTCTTTGGATCGCGGGTTCTTGGGTTGGTGGGATCAAAATTGGGCCTCTATTATTATGTGTCCTACAAATAGCACCCAGAGTTCCGCAATATAGAAATTGACAAGCGGACTTGCAGGCTGGCTAGCTCAACATTGCACTTATAATCTTTTGTGTCCTCCAAACAACACTCGGAGTTCCACGATACACAAATTGACATACAGACTCCAGGGTTGGTGGCTTCAATATTGCGATTTGTTATGGATGGTGATCCCCATAAACTATCTAACACTATCTAAAAACATTATTTTCAATACTAAAATATTAATATTAAATATTGATATTGTACAATTTAATTACATAAAATTATTAAAGGATGTTAAATATCTTATTAAAGGATGTTAAATTATGGACATGAGATTTTATAGAGAATGTACAGATACTGCATTCCATACTTGGCCACTTTTGGGATCGTGGGTTCTCGAGTTGGTGGGCTCAAAATTGGGCCTGTATTGCGTTGTGTCCTAAAAATAGCACCCATAGTTCCGTGATATACAAATTGACAGGAGGACTTGCGGGCTGGCTGGCTCAACATTGCACTTCTATTGTTTTGTGTACTCCAAACAACACTCATAGTTCTGTGATATACAAATTGACATACGGGCTCTAGGGTTGGTGGTCTCAAGACTGTGATTGTATGAAGTATGGACATGATATTTTATAGAGCATGTATG
Source organism: Picea sitchensis (assembly GCA_010110895.2). Lineage (NCBI taxonomy): Eukaryota > Viridiplantae > Streptophyta > Pinopsida > Pinales > Pinaceae > Picea > Picea sitchensis. Next base: position 55,095 of record SNQJ01S0113271.1, read on the forward strand.
GATCCTACATTTGATACTTAGCCACTTTTTGGATCGCGAGTTCTCAGGCTGGCGGGCTCAAAATTGGACCTCTATTGTTCTATGTCCTACAAATTGCACCCAGAGTTCCGCGATATACAAATTGACAAGAAGACTTGAGGGCTGGTTGGCTCAACATTGAACTTCTATTGTTTCATGTCGTCCAAACAACACTCAGAGTTCCGCGATATACAAATTGACAAATAAACTCCAGGGCTAGTAGGCTCAAGATTGTGATTGTTTACGGATGGTGATCCCTATCAACTATCTAACATTATCTAAAAGCATTTTTTCAATACTAAATTATTAATATTAAATATTGATATTGTATAATTTAATTACACAAAATTATTAAGGGATTTTAAATATCTTATTTAAAAGAAAAACTCGCGTATTCAAAAAATCGTGATCCAAAAAGTTTGTACAATATGAAATGGAGAAGCGGTCGGTTGAGCTGGTGATATAAACGTTAGTGGAAATTTGAAAACGTGTACCTTCAAACTTTTGAACCTAGAAAATTTCTGAGAAACGAGTAATACATACTAAATATGTAATATTATGAAGTATGGACATGAGATTTTATAGAGCATGTACGGATCCCTCATTCTATACTTAGCCACTTTTTGGATCGCATGTTCTCGGGATGGCAGGCTCAAAATTGGGCCTCTATTATTCTGTGTCCTACAAATAACACTTGGAGTTCCACGATATACAAATTGACAGGCAGACTTATGGGCTGGCTGGCTCAACATTGCACTTCTAATGTTCCGTTATCAACTATCTAACATAATCCAAAAACATTATTTTCAAATACTAAATTATTAATATTGTACAATTTATTTACATAAAATTATCAAAGGATGTTAAATCTCTTATTTTTTTTTAAATGAAGGAAACAAAACAAAGATTTTTTAAAATTCTATCACCTCAAGAATAACAACAACCAATTTGAATTTTAAGGGCCTCTTGTTGATATGATATCACAAGTGGACTTTGCACAGTATATATTCATTTATTTCAAATTATTCTAGGAGATTAATTTTACCAAGTTCATAGATCAAAGAAAAGTGCTAAAACAAGCCACATATTACATTTGCGTCACAGCGCCATACAAATTGATAGGCAGACTTGCGAGATAGCTGGCTAAAAAATTGCAATTCTATTATTCTGTGTCCGTCAAACAACACTTGGAGTTCTGCGATATACAAATTGACAGATGAAGCATACAACCAAGAACCAACTAAACTCCAAACAGGTTGCAAGCAAGATCCCACAAGGTTCCATAGAGTAGAAAACATCGACCTTTGCATCGAACAATTTGATATATAAAGAAAAGACATTGCGGCATTGGTTTTCTCTTACAATTGGCATATGTTCCCATGAGAAAATAACTAGGGCCATGGGATATATGTGGTTTTCTACCATGCTTCCCATTTTTGGACCGAACAATCTTATGTGCATGCAATCTCATGTACTCAAGTCCGATGAACATTCATCTATGTGTTGAAGAAATATTACAAAGACACATGAGATATTTTCGTTTCCTACCAAATCTTGATATGTTTTTTTTTTCTTGTCCTTGTTTTTTTTTCCTTCTTCAGTCGATATGAAATACTTCACTGTCCTCAT
>SNQJ01S0113274.1:40879-51895 GCA_010110895.2 Picea sitchensis
CAAAAACGAGCTCTGATACCACATGTAAGTTTTAAACCTATGAAGTAAAGAAATGCATATAGATTCTTAAGCAAAAAGCAAAACATAATTTAATCAATGGCTCATACACAAAGATTTTATACCGGAAACCCTCAACCGGGAAAACCTTTCTTATATTTATTATATCGAATTTCACCATTCACCATACAATATATATATAATGTTTTTAGGTATTATGTAGATACCAAAACCCTAATCCCTTAATCCGGGATTAATTTACAAAATCGCTAAAAATAACAAAATCCGCTAAAAATAACAAAAACCGCCCAATTTTTTTTTATTTTGGGGTGCATACCTGCCCCCCTGGGACCCCCCTAGGAAAGCACCCGATGCAAATGACACAAAGAGCACTACTAGAGGGATCGTCAGATGCAATTTTCATATCTGACGCGCCCACACACACACATGCAAAGAATATAACACATACCCAACAAGTTCGACCAAAGGATTAGGGTTTCCTCAACACTGTTTTTGGGTGTGGGCCATGCAGAACCAAGAGGGTTCCCCCAGTGATCGAGCTGATTTCATTGTTTTCCCTGGTGAATTCGACCCCTTTTCCTGGCTAGGATCGTTGTCCTCGCTGACTCACTCCCTAACTCGTTGGTGATCACTGTTGATAGACTCTAGGTTGGATGGGACTTGTAGTTTGCCTGTCGACAACCTCCCCTTTTTTTGTTGTACGTTTACTAGTTGATTCCACATGGCCTATAATCTTGACCTATCCTGGGCCGACGAGGATGAGTTGTGGGCCAAGGACGGTCTCTTCCTTTATGATGAGGCATATGGTTTTTTACTAGACTGTCAGCGTCAGTCCCATAATCGATTCCATCCTCGATCCTCGGCTACAACGGATGCCTCCACCTCATCCTCTATGTTTCCTACAGTTGTTAGCTCCTTTACTCCTGCCATTACTTCCCTTCCTTCTACCAGACATATGCTTCCTCCCCTCCTTGGTTCTCGTCTATCTAGCCTTCTTCATGTGCCTGACACGCTCCCCCCAAATTTTCCACACATTAATTCCTCCATCTCTGTGGTCAACCCTATCCTTTCTCCTACTCTGAGCTCCTTGCCTTCTATCGTTTCCATTTCTGCACAGAGCTCCTTACCTTCCTCCGACCCTTCTTTGCATACTCTTTCACCTTTAAAATCTCGCCCGCGATCTTTTGGAGTTGGCCATAACCGCTCTGTCGGAGTTATGATCTCTCTAACAGAAGGTTGAAATGTTGGAAAACCCGTGACATTAAACCAAGCTACATTCTAGGACAGGACGTTACTCTGGAGAGAGTATTAGGGCTCGCTGAGAAAGCTCTGGTAGGGAAATTTTATTATGCCAGAATGAATATGCGCCAACTTAATGAGTGGTTACTTTCCTTTTGGAATCCCCTCCTAGGATATTGTCCCGGGTTTAGTCTCCTTGCTAACCACTGGATAGTGTTTCATTTTATTTCTGAAAATGACCTGTTGCGGATTCTAGACTCACCTTGGCTCTTCAGGAAGGGTGTACTAATTCTAAAACGGTGGCGCCTGGGTTTCAATCCCCTTTTGGAGATTTTCAATAAACATTTTTTTTGGATGCTCCTGTTGGATTTCCCACTGGAATATTGGTCCATCAGGGTTTTTGAGATGATTGCCAATTTCATGTGTAAGTTCAAGTTTTTTGATGAAACAACGCTTCAGAAGCACAACAAGAGAATTTTTCGGTTACTAGTTGAATTGGATATAGACAAAGGCCTTCCGGATATGATATAATTATCCATTGGCAACGACCAATTTACACAATTGGTCGATTTTTGGAAGGAGCCTTTTCATTGCCATTCTTGTAGGCAAACATGACATCTAAAGATTTCTTGACCACTCTCTATGGTTCAGCCTCAAACTTCAAGTATTTCAACGAAGGTGGGAGCTTCTTACAAAGGTTCAGATCTGGGCCATGTCAACGATGGATCAATTTTAGGTAAGATGAAACTATTCTACCCCTCTTTTTTCAAAGATTTGTCCTTGGCCGAACTTAATTATTTAAATACAAATGAAAGTTGGGTTCTCGACATCTTTGGCAATTTCTGGAGAATACTTATGGGTAATTTAGAGAAGACGAAGTTTTTTTAATTCTCTACGGCCAACTGGTTTCTATCCTCCCTCCTCTAAGGGCTTAAAGGCTTCCCCGCCTACCATCGCTTCCCCTTCCATAACTCCTCTATCTTCTTTAGAGCCCGAAAAAATCCCTCTTTACGACTCTCGACCCTCCCGATCATGGTGGACACTTCTATTTCGTGTTCCTCGATGACTCTCATAGACCATGTTGTTTTAACTACTAAACCTTTTGATTTACTTGATCCAAAACCTTTACCTATCACTAATCTATCCTCACTAATTCCATCCTCTAACCTCTTCTCGAACGTCACTATCTGGAAGAAAGTCAAAGCTAGACTCTTGAGAACTCTGCCTAGTCCAACGGAAGGCAGTCTTGCCTCCTTTAATAACCTTAATTTTTTACCTTCAGGCAACTCTCAGCCCCATATCCTTAATACTATTGTTGACGCATCCAGTCCCTCCACTTTGGCCGTTAGAGCAGGCATGACGATTACCCAAGTGACATTATGATCATTTTGTCTCTTAATGTCCGTGGGTTTGGAGGCCCCCAAAAAATTTCCTCTCTTAAAGCTCTTTTTTCCCTCATCAACCCTGATCTCATTTTTCTTCAAGAAACCCTTGTTTGCAGAGATAAATCTCTTAAGTCCTTCCTTCAATGTGTTCCTTCCTGGAATGCGGTGGCATTGGACCCTTGTGGATGGTCGGGGGGTTTGTTGAGTGGATGGAACCATGACTATGCTGAGCTCTCTACACTTGACACTCGTGCAGGTATCCTCCTGGAAGGTAGGATTAAATAGTCAGCGGTCTCAATCAAGTTATTGAATTGTTACGCCCCATATAAAGACAGAGAATTCTTCTGGAACACTCTACTTCAGTCGGGTATTCTGCAAGAAGAAAATCTTATTATTAGCGGAGATTTAAATTTCACACTATTAGCTAGAGAGATTTGGGGAATTTTTCCAAAAGAGGACCCACTCTCAGACTTTTTCAAAAACCTACTTCATTTTTCAGGTTTGGTTGATGTCCAACCCACTAAATTATCTCCTACGTGGCGAAATGGTAGAGCAGGGAAAGAAGGAATATTGAAAAGGCTTGATCGGTTCTTAATAGCATACACACTACTCAACCACGCACACAAAGTCAGAACTTGGGTTATTAATTCAACAATCTCGGATCATAATCCGATTTGTTTTCAACTGGACTCCTTTGAATGATGCTCCCCTCCTCCCTTCAAATTCAATTCAACTTGGATAAGTGATCCAGATTTTATTTTAATGGTAAAGCACACTTGGAATTCTATGGTCCATTGGACATGTACTTCCTCCATCCATTTACTGCGCAACAAACTACAGCAACTGAAAAAATCTGTGATATGTTGGCAACGTGACAAGAAATTACAACATTGATCAGAACTGTTTCTTATTGATTCTAAGATCGAAGAAATCTTTGTCAATTGTCCGTCACAGATCTTTGGATAGGACGATTTGGGCACACTTACATTTCTCAAGCAAAAAAAGGAGCAGATTCTGGAAAAAGAAGAAAATTCTTGGCGTCTTCGAAGCATAACCATCTGGCTAAACAGTGGAGATAAGAACACCAAATATTTTCATAAATTTTCCAACATGCATAGGTCAAGGAATATTATTTGGGATATCGAAGATGATTTAGGTGTTAAGCATACAATTGAGTTTGAAATAAAAAATATTGCCTTTGAACATTTTAAAAATCAGTACAAATCCATCGAGGATGAGGATCTTAGAAGCCAGATCAAGGTAATTGATCAACTTCCTATTTTCTTTAACTCAGTTGACTGTGAAGAAATAGGGAAAACTGTCACAATGGAGGAAGTTAGAGATACAATATTCAAAATGCCCAAAGACAAAAGCCCTGGCCCAGATGGCTGGACACATGAGATTTTTCAATCCTTCTTTGAGATATTGGGGAAGGATCTCCATTCATATATTGAAGAATCTAGATTGACGGGGTATATTCTGGGCACACTCAATGGTACTTTCTTCACACTAATCCCTAAATTCAATAAGCCAACAAACTTCCATGACTTCAGGCCAATAACACTGTGCAATTTTGTTTATAAGGTCATCTCCAAGATTATAGCTACAAGGATTAAAACAAAGCTGTCAACATGTATCTCACATGATCAATTTGTCTTTCTAAAGAACCGTTTTATATTTGACGCAATTGGCATAGCACAAGAATGTTTATATTCAACCAAAATAAAGAAACTTAACACCATTATCCTTAAATTGGATCTGAAACAAGCTTATAATAAGGTAAGATGGAATTTTCTTTGACTGTTACTAGTCAAGATTGGATTAAGTTGGGAGATCACATAGTGGATAATGGCATGTGTTTCCAGTGTAAATATGGCAGTATTAATCAATGGATCCCCTACAGAATTCTTCAGCAATCATTGTGGTTTAAGGAAAGGATGCCCCCTCTCTCCACTTTTATTTCTACTGGTTGTGGAATGTCTTAGTAGAATTTTGAAGGAAGATGTTGAAAAAGGTACATTTCATGGACTCAAAGTTGCCTCCTCCAACTTTGTGTCACATCTACTCTTTGTAGATGATGTCTTAATCCTGGGAAGGGGGGAATTAAAGGATTGGTTGGTTTTTAAATCAATGATGACCATGGTTTGTACAACTTCAGGTATGGAGGTGAACTTTCACAAGTCGGGTTTTTTAGCACAAAATGTTGAGTCCAACATCAAACAAAGTTTAACCCAAGCTTTCAACATCCTGATTATTAACTTGGAGGAAGGTATGAAATACTTAGTTTTTTTCTTAAAACCTAATGGATACAGATTAATGGTCTGGCAATGGATGATAAAGAAAGTTGATAAAAGGATAAACTGCTGGACTTCACGGTGGCTCTCTCTAGGTGGAAGATTGGTGTTAGTAAAAGTTGTTCTTCAAAGTATACCAGTGTATTGGTTCAGTTTAGCAAAACTTCCCATTACTATCATCCACAAAATCCAACAGCTTATGGCAAATTTTCTTTGGAGAGGAGAAAATAAAACTACGAGATTTCATCTATCCAAGTGGCAATCCATTAATTCCCCCAAGGAATTAAGGGGATGGGGTATAAGGAATATTTATTGGTTTTCCAAGTCATTAGCTACAAAATCGTGTTGGAGGGGGATATCTGGAAATTGTTTTTGGAGCCAAATTCTTAAAGGAAAATATTTAAAGGGTGTAGACTTGATTTCTTGGATAATAAAATGCAACTTCAAGTATCTAACAACCTCCAACTTATGGAAATTGTTTATGAACTCTATACATCTCATAAATAAGTGGTTAGATTGGCAGATTGGGAACTGTAAACAGGTCATACTTGGCAAGGATCCCTTCATTGGTGATAACACTACTTACAAGCTCTCAGATTCCCTTATTCAGAATCTCAATAAAATTGGTATTTATTCCTTAACACAAGTTGTTGTACTTAATATAGCCGACAACTCTCACCATTGGATAAATTCCAACCATCTAAACTTATCCGAAGATCTGTCATTGGAATGGGAAAATTTTACTACAGGTTTGAAAAGTAATGGAATCACCCTTAATCTTTCAAATGACCAACTTATGTGGTCTTGGAACAGGGTAGCCGAAACAGTTACAACAGATTCAACTTATCAAGGTATTTCTTTTACTTCGCATTCTGGGGATCTCAAATGGTGGTATAATCCAATCTGGAAAATTAATATTCTAAGCAAAGTCATATGCTTCATGTGGCATAGGCCCTGTTGTATGTTCCTTATGCCTACAAGATGATGAGACAACATAACATTTATTAATCCACTGTGAAGTTATAAAAAACACATGGAAAGGAATCTTAAAAGCAATAAATTTCCCTGAATAATGGAGGTAGACTAACATAGAAAAAAACCTATTTCACTAGTTTATAAAATATCTAGATTTGAAATACATCCCTTTCCTGGTTAGCTGGAGAATTTGGAAATACAGAAATAAAGTGCTATTTGAAAATTGGAAAAGAGAGGATGACAGAATCATCTCTAGCATACTACTTGACTTCCATGATTACAAAAGCAAAGGCAAGGGGGAAAAATGGATTATTTACTAAATCCAGTCTTTTTTTATGAGATTCCAATTGGTTTTTTTGATGGAGCAGCAGTTAATGACATTTGTGGAGCTGGCATCTTCATAAAAATAAATGCACATCATGTTTATAAAGCATACTTTGCAGGAGGGAAGGGAAACAACATGAAGGCTGAACTCTTGGGACTATGGAGTTTACTTTTTTTTGCTCAGAAACTATCCATAAGGAATATGATGGCAGCGGGGGGACTCCAAAGTCACTATCGATTGGATTAATGGAATCACAAATATGAATCTGTTATATCTTCTCAGTTGGAAAGAGAAAATTAAAAGACTTAAAGCTAGTTTTGAAGGAATTCAGTTCATGCACATCCATAGAGAATTCAATTCAGAAGCTGACAAACTCTCCAAGAAAGGTGTGGACAACACATTGAGATGGCTTTATTATGAAGATTTCTACAAAGAGGATGTCGTAAACACATGAAAATTCAAGATTTTGTAATGTAGTTATACAGTGAAGATATACAGTAGCCAAAATATTACAAAGGAAGATTACTTTTTCAATGTATACCCAATATGAATATGTTTTGTAATTCTATAAGACATTTGTCAATAGAATTCATATAGTACTAGCACAGTTTTTGTTTGAACAAAAACTAGATTAAGATAAGTTTTGAAAATATCCTGATCAAACAGAGCTTTTTTGTAAAGTGGAAATACACTTGATTCTAATAGAATAACAGTGTATCTATTTTTCCCGTGTGAAAAAAAAATACAACTAAACGTATAAAAAACGAAATTGAGTACTATATATATACAATTATGTCAATAATGAAACCTTTCATATATTTTCAGAATGTGAATGGTTAAAATGATTGTGGTTTAGCACAAAGTTGTGGGTTTTTAAGAAAGATAACACATAATTAATATTTTTTGTTTTTTTAACATGATATATGGTAGAAGTTTAAGGAAATGTTGAATAGACAATAGTAAAGGAAATGGTTAGCTCAAATTTATATTTTTTTGTTTTTTTAACATGATATATGGTAGAAGTTTAAGTAAATGTTGAATAGAGAATAGTAAAGGAGATGGTTAGCTCAAATTTATATAACGTTATGTATAATTTTTGAATGATTTTGATGGATTAAAATCTCTTATATAATATTATTTAATTAAAAATTAATTTTATAAGTTTAAAATAATTTTTTTATTTTAATTAAAATGGTTAAAAATATGTATAATTTTTGAATGATTTTGATGGATTAAAATCTCTTATATGATATTATTTAATTAAAAATTAATTTTATAAGTTTAAAATAATTTTTTTATTTTAATTAAAATGGTTAAGAATATGTGTTTCTTCTTAAGAGGTCATAAGTTCAAATCTAAAACGAGTATATAGTATGTATACCTTTGTATCGTTGGGTAGAAGGGGTGCCTTGTCCCACAAACAAGGGGGTCTTATATACCAATTTGATATCTAGCTTAGTCGTGCCCTTAAAATAAGATTATTATTATTATTGTTATATAAATAAGATAATACTTGTAACTATTACTAATAATAAATTATTCAAATATAAATATAAACATAATAAATATATATTTATGTATAAAAAAAATTGATGTATGCATACAATATTAAACTATTATAATAATAATAATAATAACAATTTTACACATAAATAAAAATATTAAAGATATAATATTTACATAAATACATTGCTACATTATAAATCAATATATTAATAAAAAAAAATTAAGTTATTGAGATCAAAATTCTATTTTTTTATTTTAAATAAAATTATCTATATATTATCAATAGTGTATGTCATTACATTGCCTATAGTCTACCACCTGTTATGCCATAGCAGAGAAACCAGAACATGTAGCCATCAAAAAGATTGCAATTGTTTCATGTGTTACAATATAAATAAAACTACAGTCATAAAATGGTCACAATGACCAACTAGCATACATCGTGAGGCAAGGATTCTGCCAATCTTTGAAAAAGTGACAAAACTAGAAAGAAAACAAAAACCTGGAGGAGCTAATCCATATGCAAACTCGGACTGCCATGGATGTTGTAAGTGTTAATGTTTATGCCATTATTATAGTTCTTTGCATTTCAATAGATAAGAGCATAATAAGAACAAGATCACTGAGAAATACACATTCACAAGAGACACAACATTTATCCTGGGAAACCCTCTAGGGGAAGAAAACCCAAAAAAAAAAAAAAACTTCCTTATCATAAATGGCTTATACAATGTTCAGAGATAACTCAGGCCAATACATAAAGGTCCTCCCAAAGGGATGCACCTCTTCTCATCTCTCTAGTATTGCGACTTGCCTCTAGGAGAAATGAGCCAAAGTGAGTTGTGTGTTTGAAGTGGGGAGCTAGCCTCTTATTTATACAAGGATGGCACGTATGAAAGGTCACAAATGGCAGGGACAACCTCTCACTCTAGGTGGGTAAACCTACCTTTATTTAATTCTAGGTCTTCCATAATAGCTGTTGGTGCCGACTTCTTATTCTTCCCTTTGCTAATTGTCAGATGACCAATCACCCAAAAGGATTTGGTCCTGCTCTAATGCTGGAGCATGAGATCAATCCCACAATGAGTTAATCGATAACAATAAGAATGCTCTTATGATTTACATTATTTCAACCTCCCCCCTTAACAAGAAGAATTCTTCATCAACATCAGTGAGAAAGGTTTGCATCATCAGGTGGCATACGGAGGACAATATCGTCAATATCATCTTGAAACATTGGCTAGCATATTTACAAAGTCATCAAAGTTTCTTCTTCGACAACATCATCATTCTCGAAAGAATGCTATCATCATCTTGCATCAAATATGTATCGGTAAAAATGATACCTCATCACTGACACTGAGCTACGGCACATCACTGATGCCACTAGCTCAATGTCACAGCTGCAATGTTGGTAGTTCAGTGTTAGTCACATCTTGCTTCACGTCTAAAAACTAGGTCAGAAAAAAGGAATGTCATCCCATCTGGCTTTACGTCTGACAATTAGGTGAGAAGCAAGGAATCACAACGTCATGCTTCCGACCTAACAACCGATGAAGCATGACTCATCTTGATTCACATCTATTATAACAGCGAGGTCGAGGAAGCAAGAACATCAACATCACAAGCTTCCGATCTAACAACGAGGTTAGAAGCAAGAATCACACAACGTCATGCTTACGTCTAACAACTAGGTCAAAAACGAAAATCAACCGTCATGCTTTACATCTAACTGGCCAATTGAAGCATGACTCATCTTGCTTCGATCTACTTGTGAGAATTGAGAAAAACAGGATCCACCTGCGGCGTCATGCTTTACGTCTAATAGTAGTGAGAGAAAACGCCGGCTCATCTTTCTTTATCTAATAAAGGAGTCAAAAGCTTAAAGGATCACATGAAGCGTCGTAGCACTACGTCTAACTGAATTCGAAGCATGACGCCATGGGCGAATCTGCTTTTGACCTCGCTATTGGATGGCAAGAAGATGGGGTCATGCTTCTGACCTCGTTGTTGAACGTAAAGCATGACGTCGGTATGATCACTTGCTTCACGAGCCTCGCTGTTGAACGTAACAGATGAGTCGTAACGACCTCGCTGTTGGGTCTTAAAGCATGACACTGTTGATTTCTTGCTTTTGACCCTGGTTGTTAGACGTAAAGCAAGATGATTTCGCCTTCTAACCTCGTTGTTAGACGTAAAAGCCCATGTTGATGTGTTCCTTGCTTCTGACCTCGTTGTTATGCGTAAAGCAAGATGAGTCGCTAGCTACGAGCCTGGTTTGTTAGACGTAAATTCTAACCTCGTTGTTAGACGTAAATCGAGATGTTGATGTGTTCCTTGATTTTGACCTCATTGTTAGACGTAAAGAAAGATGAGTCATGCTTCTGACCTAGTTGTTAGACATAAAGCATGACGTTGTGATTCCTCGCTTCTGACCTAGTTGTTAGACGCAAAGCGAGATGATGATATTCCTTGCTTCTGACCTAGTTGTTAGATGTAAAGAAAGATGTGACTAACACTGAGCTACCAGCTTAACAGCTGTGACATTGAGCCAGTGTAGTGTTGTGATGTGCCAGCCTAGTGCTGTGATGAGGTATCATTTTTTACTGATACATATTTTATGCAGATGATGATAGCATTCTTTCAAGAATGATGATGTTGTCAATGAAGAAAACTTCCAATGACTCGTAAATATGCTAGCCAATGTTTCAAGATGATATTGATGATACTGTCCTCTAGATGCCACTGATGATGCAGACCTCTCTCGCCTGATGTTGATGAAGAATACCCTTCTTGTTAAGGGGGAGTGTTGAAATAATGTAACTGCGAAGAGCATTCTTATTATTATTGGATTAAATCCCCACTGCAGATTAATCATGTCATTATTATTATTATTGTTATTGGATTAATCCCCATTGTGGATTAATCATGTCGGTAATTGTATCAAGACCAAATCCCCTTTTGCGGATTGGTCATCGAACAATTATAAAGGGTAGAATAAGAAATCATCCCCAAAAGTTATTATGGAAGACCCAGAATTAATTAAAGGTGGTTTTACCCACCCAGAGTGAGAGGTTGGCCCTGCCAGTGGTGACCTTTCACACGTGCCAGTTTTGTATATATAGGAGGCTAGCGCCTCACTTCTAACACACAACTCACTTGCTCATTCTCTTATGAGGCAAGCTACAATTACCAGTTGGAGAGAGGAGAAGAAGAGTGGCACATCTCTTGGAGAGGACAATCTGTATTGGTTTGAGTTATCTCTTGAACATTG
>SNQJ01S0113274.1:51905-63727 GCA_010110895.2 Picea sitchensis
AAAGGGGATTTGGTCCTTATACAATTACCGACATGATTAATCCACAATGGGGATTAATCCAATAACAATAAGAATGCTCTTCGTAGTTACATTATTTCAACAGTAAGTTGGGATGAACTTTTGGCCACAATTCGGGCATCGTTTCTTAGCTGGAGTGTTTGTCATGGCATCAAATAGGAGGTCCATTCGTTGGCCCAGGATGCACTGATTGTGAGTTTGGTCATTAAGATTCTGTCGCATATCAAAAATAAGCTGAAGATGTTCATCCGAGAGTCAATGAGGGGAGGGCAGAGGAAACTTCGTCTCTGAATATGTGTTCGCGGTCATCGGATGGTTCTCCACCTCCCAACTAGGAGGAATTTCTTCCTCCACAATACATCCACCAGTGTCGAAACCTTTAACTTGTGTGTGGACTTTGGGAGGGGCGGCTTTTGGATGGAAACACAACAGAGGAGTATCCTCCTCAGGAGGGGGAGTTTCCTCTTCAACATGGCAGCTACTGTATTCCATTGCGGGATTAGAGGGGGGTGGCGAGGGTTGCTGAGGCGGTTCCAACCAATTTTGGCTTGGGTTGGGAGGGCTTATGGTAATTAGAGAAAGATGAGAGGGGGCGAGCCTATTGCGTTTGGATAGGGCGTTGTAATACAACGATCCCCTTCTATATTGTCCCCTCTCTCTTGGCATGGTGTAGGGATTCTGGGTGGGGCTGTGAAGGATGACCAACAGAAGAGTAGTGGCGGGTGGCAAGAGTTGTAAGAGCATGAAAGAGCCGAGGAACAAAAGAGTTTGCAGAAACATTAGAATGGGAGAGTGCTCAGGGACTCTAGCCTTCATAATGCTTTGTGAATTGACAGGGAGGGTCACCATGAAAGCAGAGGTGACCGCTCTCCTAGGCCTGGTACCTAAACCTGCAAGGATATCCTAGTGCACTACCATAACTCCAGGCTTAGTGCGGGTCATTCAAAAGGAGTGGGAGGGAAGTTGGCGATAGGGGTTAATAACACCCGATGCTGCTAGATGCCACTTGTTGTCTACTAAGTGCCATCTGTCACCCCATCCGGGATGGATCAAAATTCTATTAACAATAAGAGTAATTTACATTTGTTATGTAGTTGGCCCGCCACCGAGGAAACCGAGCCAACTACAATATAACCATTGTTCTTGAGTTAAATTGAAAGTTTCCCCATTATATAACTAGTGTTTAATTACAAATATATAAAGGTCATTTATGCTAGGTCTGGATAAAATAAGCTTGTTAATTTAACTTAACTGAAATACTATAAAAACCAAAAACTGAAACTGAAATCAAGAGAGTTAGACAGGAGGAGAAGGCACAGTTTCCCCAGGAACCTGGAGTTGATCTTCTCTAGGCTCGTTCAGGTCCAGGTCGATGACACAAATTTGAAGCTGAAGATACTCAATTTGAAGAAGAGTCTCACTGCATGCAATTCTCCTTTCGATCATGGCTTTCCCCAACAAGGTTTTGACATGCCAGTACAAATCAACAGTCTGATGATACTTGGTCTCTCTTGAGTGGGAGGTACCAATATCCATAATTCAATGGGGGAATTATGCATCCACCTCTTCCTCATTCACAAGAGCCCTTTCTAGACACACATCTGCTTTGACCAACTCCAATTTAGCTCTGGTTTCAGGAGGTGTGAGTGCTTGGTAATTCTTTGTAGCAACCATGGCTTCTTGTTGGGCCCAAGGAACTGGAAGCCTCTGCCCACGATGATAGCCCCTTTTGCTAGGACCACCTCTAACCATGATTACTAGGCCAACACCTATGTTGTTTCTCACTCAGAGGGACCATGAAGTTTGCATGAAGGATCTGGAGCAGACTTGGAGAATTACCAAATTAGTTTTCCAAGAATTTTCCATTGCCTCACATATTTTATCCCAATGAAGGCCCGCATGAATGTTGGCTCATGCTCGACCTTTGGGCTTGTACCCACTCCCCATGGGCATAACGCACGAAAGCTAGGTCCCGAAAATACCATAACTTCCTTTTCCTTGCCACTAAATGTTGTTCCAGGTAACTATGTTCGGACGAGAGGGCGATTTAACTGCCATGGAACCTCCATTAGGCACGATTGTGAAGTTGTCTTGCTCTGTGATAACTGCGGTAGTAATACCACCACTTGGACGATTAAATGCCAAGTGATTTCCACCTCAGAGAAACCAACCACTTTTAATGCTCATGTGAGACAGACCCTTTCCATCTGCCACCTTAGTCATTAGAAGGTGTGTGCTCCAGCCACAACATGCATAGGTGGCTGAGATCAGAGCTAGGTATGGCATGTTGACGGATAACTGGGGATAAAATTCAATCAAATTACAACCCATATAAATTTAGGCGTTGGCCAAAACTTCCACCTTTTGGTATTTTTGGCCAATAGATAAAACATTTAGACTAATTAATTTATATTAAATAATTAAAATATTATATCTTAAACGATTCCATATCCTTAAAATTTAAAAATTTCTTCATTAAAATAAATCTACATGAATAAATTTTAATATAAAAAATATCACACTCTAAAAACGACAAAGTTTTATTAAACACTTATGGTTAATAAATTAGAACATCGACTATGAGTTCCACGAAGAAGTACATACTATATTAAGGATACAAGTAATCCATTGCACGCATAAAGAACGACACTACCTTCCAATATAACTCACTCATTGCATGCATAAAGAGATGATGTCGTCTCAAAGCCAATGGTCCAAAAGAGAGGATAGAACGACGCCCCAGAGCCACAAACTGCTAGAAAATACAAGAGAAATTCTGCGCGATATATTCCATGTACTTAGAGAATTAAGCAAAGAATTTAAATGTTATGCAGTCCTATATCTGCATTTCGAAAGATGGCTTTCTGTAAAAATGGCTTCTCCACTGTATACCATTCCTCTGCATTCTCATTGAATTCTTCAAGCCTAGTCCCGATAAGGAAACCCGGGAATTTAAATCAGAAACGATGTACAGAGAAGGCCCTTGCCACCAATCCCCATTTGGGCTCCTCCCATACCATCAATCACTTCTCTGGGTTGTTGAAAAATGGATTTTTGCATGAATTGGATTACTTCGTTCGTATCCATAGCCGACCTTCTGGTAAAAAAATGGGGTCCTGCATCAAGGCTACTGCTTCAAGTAGCCAGCAGACTCTGCAATCATTCAGAAAAAAGAGCATCCAAGATATCAATGTCTTAGTAGTGGGTTCCACTGGCTATATAGGCAAATTTGTAGTGAAGGAGTTAGTGAAGAGGGGCTACAATGTCATTGCAGTTGCCAGGGAAAGGAGCGGAATTGATGGAAGATATGGGAAGAACGAGACCATTGAAGACCTGAAAGGAGCCCAGGTTTGTTTTGCAGATGTAACAGATATTTCATCTCTGAAAACAGCCATCCATGATGTGGGTGTTGCTATTGATGTGATAATATCTTGTCTGGCTAGCAGGAATGGAGGTGTGAAAGACAGCTGGAGAATTGATTATGAGGCCACCAAGAACAGTCTCGTTGCAGGAAAAGCAGCAGGTGCATCGCATTTTGTTCTGTTGTCTGCCATCTGTGTGCAGAAGCCTCTGCTAGAGTTTCAGAGAGCCAAGCTGAAATTTGAAGCTGAGTTGCAGAGAGAAGCCAAGAGAGGTGAGCTCACTTATAGCATTGTAAGACCCACTGCTTTCTTTAAGAGTTTAGGTGGTCAGGTGGAGTTAGCTAAAAGTGGGAAGCCCTATGTGATGTTTGGGGATGGGACGCTGTGTGCTTGTAAGCCTATTAGTGAACGGGATTTGGCCTCTTTCATGGTGGACTGTATTTTAGAAGAGGATAAGATAAATAAAATTCTTCCAATTGGTGGTCCTGGCAAGGCCTTGACTCCTTTAGAACAGGGAGAAATGATTTTTAGGCTTATGGGTAAGGAACCAAAATTCTTAAAGGTGCCATTGGGGGTAATGGACTTTGCTATAGGAGTATTAGAGTTTTTGGTGAAAATTTTTCCATCTT
This sequence comes from Picea sitchensis, assembly GCA_010110895.2. Taxonomy (NCBI): domain Eukaryota; kingdom Viridiplantae; phylum Streptophyta; class Pinopsida; order Pinales; family Pinaceae; genus Picea; species Picea sitchensis. Next base: position 55,915 of record SNQJ01S0113274.1, read on the forward strand.
TGGAAGATGCTGCAGAGTTTGGGAAGATTGGGAGGTACTATGCTGCAGAGAGTATGCTATTGTTGGATCCAAAGACGGGAGAGTATGATGCCAATGCAACGCCTAGTTATGGGAGGGACACCCTGGAGGAATTTTTTGAGAGGGGTCTGAGAGAAGGGATGGCCGGACAAGAGTTGGGTGATCAGGCTGTGTTCTGAGATTTGGCTTCTTGGATTGACTTTGTGGGGCAAGTTCAACCTTCAATCAGAAGGGATTTCCTCAGTGCAGCACTTATCAGAGTTACCGTTCCAGTCCTATCAGAAACAACATTAATTGGTATCATTTATGTCGCCCCCTCCTTGGAGAACGGAATATTGGGTTTCCAAGATATTTGCACTTGGGAAGTGTCTCAATTCTATTTCTTGGCTTTATCATAAGGTGTGACTTATTTTTGTTCATAGAGAAAAATTTAATATGTTCATAGGATTAGTCTGCTGCTTTCTGCATGATCTGAAAATTTTCATTATGCAGTATTTTTTTATCACATCCAGTGCTCCCAATTTGGCAGGATCTGCTTTGCTTTCTCTTCCTTTTGTTATGCTTTTTCAGAAATATGATGCTTAAAATGTTTGATTTTCAAATGTTTGATTTTCAAAGTTAAATATTGTGCATTTTGAAATATATCTCAATACGCAAAGTATTGTTTTGTTTGATCTTTACACCAAAACATTAGAATGATCATCTATTCTGCCATTTGAATTCTATGAAGTGTAGTTCAATTTCTTAATTTTTTAAGACATCCTCTTGCGATCTCCTCAAGGCACATAGAGGTGAACGGATGGGCTTTCATGGTTTGTCTAGTGGACAATTTAGAGCATTCTATGGATTACTAGGATTTTTCCTTGTAACACACAATCACTGGGCCTCCTGAGCCATGAAGAGTGCATGGACACCTAATAAGTGATTCCAAGCCCTTAATTCAAACGCTTAATTAGAAACATTTAGAATTAGACAAGTAGTAATAAGATTTTTCCTTATTGCGAAGAAATTCTCCCAACAATGTGCAATAATTGATATTTCTAGTCAAATATTAGGCTGATATATGCATCCTTGTAATGGTTGAAGGTAATGATACAATTATTTTTCTAGAATTTTTAAAATAAAAGGATAAAATCTAACTATTTTCTTGAATGGATCATTATATAATTTGTCATCTATCTTGGTAATTTCTGGGTGGAAAAATTGGAGGAATTGGCTTGCAGGGTCCATTTTAGGCATAGGTTCGACTTCGGTGATTTGGGCTCTGGAAACTTCCAGAGCCAATTTGAGACATCAAATGACACTTTTTGGGGTGAAAATTTTGTGAGTTTAGCTCTGAGCCCCTCAACACTTTTATATACATGGAAACTTTTCCAACTGTGCAAAAATCACCTCAATTAGAGTTCGTATGCAGAAGCTATGCCTCCCGCAAGTTGACCTACCCTGTTGATCACCATGGTATTGAGTGGATACCTCGTCATCCCCATTTCTCACACATGTGGGGCTAGTCACATGTGGAATTTCAAGAAGATTCTAGAGGGTTCAAAACCCTAACATTGATTGACGGTTGAGGCATGCAAAAAATCCTAACCCTAACCCTAGATGGCTATCAGGCAATGTTAAATACTAGGCCACTAAGAAGAGAAGGGGTTCCATTCTTTTGGTATTGTCATTGTTCCATAGTTGAGTAGAACATCTAGGAGTGGGATATTGAAGGATAACAGAGGAGGTAGAAGATTCTGTAGCAGCCATTCATGCCACAATGTCCATGGGAACTCCATAATGAGTGTCCCTTTATTTCTACTTACATTTCATATCTGAGAAAAAAAGAGCTGAGCATAGGCCACACCTTCTAGCTAGGTTTTCTCACATATTGGGTTTCCTAGGTCACATCTTGTGTTCATTTGTGTGAATCATGTGTTCATGTGCTTGCTTCTTTCATTTATGTTTCAGTTATTTCAATAATTTTGAGTACTATGGTAGTAATATTAAATCTGAGATCTAAGCTAATAAACTGCAAAATAAAATATTTTAGAATATTGTAGATTTGTTGTGACTAACTATTCCAGTAGAATATCCATGGCAGTTTACAGATCAGATTTAAAATTAGACAATCAGTAATAAGAATCTTCTTTATTGCAAAGAAATTCTCACAACAGCATGGAATAATTGATATTGCTAGTCAAATTTTGGGCTGATATATACATCTTTGTAATCGAGGTAATGGTAATACAATTTTTTTTCTGAAAATTTTAAAGTAAAAAGATAAAATTTTGCCAATGGGATCAATCATCAACAGGTTTCATGAATGTGCAAGAACTTATTGGGTTAGTTTCAGTGCAAGAACAGGATCTTTCACATTTTTTTCTTCTTCAGTTTTACTTGCTTTAGGTCTTTTAGTGCATAACTGAGATGTTTTGTATCTTTTTGCTTCTCAGTTTTAGTTCTTCAATGCTCTGTCTGTTATTAATAGATGAGATCAATGTTATGTTGACTCAATAATCTATGGAGTTCGATTAAATGGCACCAAATGATTAACATGTTTCTAATATGGAACACCAAAATACTAAGTAGCTTTTAATTGGTCATAACACAGTAGTTACATTAACTACCACCAGACCAATCAATTTTTTAAGAATATTGACCTCTACTTATATGATGAATGTTTACAAGTCAATATTCCAGCCATATGGCACTTCCATACAAAAAAATATTTCACGGTCATTGTCATATGGCTTACAGGCTACATCTTGTCATTAACAGGAGAAATTCACTCACTTGCTGCTAGAACAACGAAAAACAAAACAAATGCACATCGTAAGACTTCCATTGTTTTGCTTCTGCCAATATATCATCATGTTACAGCAGATACTAAACCTCATATCTCTCTTCCTTGGAACAAGTATGCCTGGGAATTTTCGGACGCTCTCATTGCACTGTTATAAAATTTAAATGAAACGCAATGCAATGCTAATTAACTGGTATGCATATTATTCACGAAATACAATCCAAGGAAGGAATAAGCTGCATTTTTTCGGCAGACGGTTGAAGTAGGCTGGCAGAAACAACCTATCTCTAGATCCAGTGAGCCATATAAGAATGGACTGTTGTTTACTATTTGCATTGGAAGGAGACAGTAGTTTAGCCTAACAATTTCATTGACATAGATATATTTTGACAAGGTACAAAATTCAAATAGGACACTACTGGTAAAATACAACACTACTACAGGGTTGGCATATCCTTTCAAGTGCTTTCCTAGCTATTTAGGTAGCATTTACCGTTGAAGATGTAGTTAAGGATTCCTACACCCTTAATGAAGATACTGCGATATAGATCGCTCGAAAATTGTTTGATTCTTCAAGGCATGCTACAAATGAAGATACTGTGATATAAATCCCTTGACAGTTATTGGATTTTCTTCAAGGCATGCTGCAAATGCTGGTAGAACTGTTATCGCCAATATATCAGATAGTCTAAGCATATAACACTGGTATCCACAAAGACTCACCTCTCACATTCCAATTCTTAGAATAAAGGCTGACAAGTTAGCTGCGCTCCTAAACCAGACAGCCTATTATTATTAGCATTTATTCTATCTATTAGCATAGATTCATCTTAATTCTGGATTTATTAAGTGTCAAGTGGATCAAAAACCTCGGAGTGGGCTTGAGAGATCCAAAGCTAAGATAAATCTATGCTGGTTTTAATCTTACCAAGCCGGCTTTAATATATGTGTATGTGTGTCGGCTTTAATATATATGTGTTGGGGGGTTCTCTGTCTCCTAAGAGAACAGAAATATACTTCTAAAGGCTGCGATCAGATGGGCTAAGGAGATCAGTTCTTCTTTAATCTTCTTCTCTCATCTTTTCAGAGAACAGAATAGGAAGGTTGATGCTGCTGCAAAAGACACATGTTCTCTCGGGGATGGCACCTTAAGCATAAATGAATCATCTGTTGCTGGTCTGTAGTTTAGTGGTAGGATTGACTCCTTCCTGGATATTTAGCTCTTTTACTATGTGATTTGAAATTTTTTTTATTTTTTATTTTTTATTGAACCAGAGAAAAAAATCGTTAATTCTATTCAAAGCTGAATAGATAATTACATTCTTAAGGTGCACTCAGAACTACACAAAAAGATAAGTGTCATAGATACCAGAAACTTCTGTGTCTCAAATTTTCTGTACAAGACTGTATTATAACTGGACAACAGTATTCTGTCCTCTGCATGTACTTTCTACAGCTCTGTCAAAAAGAGATACATAAAACGATTTCCAAGGAAAAAAACCATAAAAGAATAAAGACCCCAGAAACACACTACAACTTCATATTAAGCTTTATGATAAAACATGTGAAGAGACGGTGAGGACACCATCTCCAGATTCTTCCAGCTGCAAGACTCCATCCTTCATTTGTTGTGCTTCCTTTGAGAGCCCCTCTGCAACCCTATTCAATTCTTGATATACGTGTGTGAATGAAATGTTTTGAAAAAGACTAGATATTTCTTTCAGATGATCTACAAGTGGCCTGAGTGTCACATTTTGTATCTGATTAGTACCTCTCATCCAATTGATGACAAGTAAGGAGTCTTCAAACAGCTGCAATCTTTCAATCCCTTTCTTGCTTGCCAGTATTAAGAGGGATCTTAAGCCGAACAGTTCAGCTGTATTATTCATACCTGTACCAAGTCCTGCTTTAATTTTAATGTTGTGTTCATTTGAGTGGATCATTATATTGTTTGTCATCTATCTTGATCCTTTCAGAATGAAAAAAAAAATGGAGGAATCAGCTTGCAGGGCCATTTTAGTGGCAGGTCCTAGTTAGGAAAATTGGGGTCCGGAGCCTTCTGGGGCCATTTTGAGGCATCGAAGGACATTTTTGGGGGTTAAAACTTTCTTAATGCAACTAGTACCCCATGATGCAATTGTACACATTGAGACCTTTCCAATCGTGTCAATTGGAGCTTGTATGCAAAAGTTTTGTCTCCCACAAGTTGACCTACCATGTTGACCACCATGGTACAGGAGGATGCCACATCAGCCCCCGTTACTCATGCATATGGGGGTAGCCACACATGTAATTTCAAGAAGATTCTATAAGGTCCAAAACCCTATCACAAATGAGGGTTAAGGAAGTCAAAAACCTACCCCTAGATGGCTATCGGGCTATGTTAAATACCAGACCACTAGGGGGAGAAGGGTTTCCATTCTTTTGCGTTGTATCTTGTTCCATAGCTTATCAGAACATCTGATAGTGGTATTCTGTGACCATAACAAAGGAGGAGAGATTATGTAGCAACCATACATGCCAAAGGTCAAAGTCAACTCCTCAGAGAGTGTCTCTTTCTTCATACTTGCATCATTTCTAAACCAGAAAAAAGAGCGCAGAGCAACCTCACCTTCTAGTTGTGTTTTCTCCCGTATTGGGTTTCACAGGGCATATCTTATGTTTATTTGTGGATGGTGTGACTGCATTTTATTGTTCTCTATTTTCCGCATTTTATCTATTTCATGCATAAACAAAAAATAAGTAACTAAATATTCTGGAGATCTAAAGGAAAAATAACCTTAACAATGAATATTTTCATTATTTTGTTAGATCTGTTGTGGCGAATTTTTCCAGTGGAATATCCACGGTGGTTTATAGATCATCAAACAATTGCAATGTTTCAATCCCTTTCTTGCTTGCCAGTTTTAAGAGGCATCTTAAGTCGAACAGTTCACTCGTATTGTTCATACATGTACTTAGTCTTGCTTTAATTTTAATGTTGTGTTCGTCTGATAAGAGTAACATCCCTCCAACATTGCAAAAATCACTAGGACCCTATTTGGTCCCATAAAAAAACCCCATGGATATGTCTTGTCAATCAATAGTTCCCCAATTTGTCTTGGAACTCTATCCTTCTGCACCACCTTACAAACTTGAAATATACCATAAACTTGCAAGTACACTTGAAATGTTGGTTTCTAAATTTCACTAAATAGGCTATCATTATAGAACTACCATATGCCACAAAGGACTAGACAATGTAGAGCTCTGAAGGTTTTTAATTCATGTGATCTAAACCACTTTTTCAAACATTATTCAAATGTTATACCATTCCAGAGAGTAGATATCCCAATCAACTTCTTTACATCCTTCCATATTTGACCAACATATGAACAGTGAATCATTAAATGACCAATATCTTCCTCATCTACTCTACGCGAATAACATAAACTTGGACCACTTTTACCCCTTTTTTGCAACAAATCCCATGTCATAACCCTGTTTTTAAGAGCCAAACATAAAAAAAGTCTTGGATTTTTTTTGGCTTTTATTTTCCATATTTTTTTACCACCACTAGGTCTTTGCTTGTTCATCTCCTGAAATCGAAAACCTTGTGTCCAAGCCTTGCAGAATAAATCCCCGATGCCTTATCTTATTCCCAAGCCAATGAGTTAGCCTCATCCTTAATTCTAATGTGATCGTTTCTTAATTCCACAATCAAGAAATTCCACCTATCTCTACTTTCCCCTTTTAGCTCCAATGACTCTGTTGTTCTCTATCCTTGAGACCAGATAGAAGTGGTGTTATTATCCCCTGCTTGGTTTAGAACAAACAAACATTGACCTTGTAATCATCACATATCCTTTAGATGTAATATAACAACATTCCTACATCCCATAATTGAATCAACTCCCAATCTAACCTGATTCCCATTGCCAAACTTCCATGACAAATTATTTCCTATAATAGGAAATGCTAGGACTAAAGCCTTCCATTGATTTGACATGTTCTTTGTGCTATTTCTGGGACTTCTAATCCTGTTCATAAATGATACAAGGGCTATATACCTCTACTCTATTATTCTCTTCCATGGATTGTCTTTAGTCAACAAGTTCCACAAATTCTTTGCGGTTAGTGATTTTCCAAACATATGTGTATGCTTTAGATCACATTCCCCCATATCCTTTGGCTTGGAAATATATATCCATTTGGCTAGATGAATCCCTTGAGTATCTTGTGTGCCTCCACATAAGAAGTTGACATATACTTTCCTAAATTTTTTCAACTCCCTTGAGAATGAATACAAGTGAATGCCAATACATTGGAATTGCTTCCAATACTAACTTAACCAAAGTTAGTCTTCCACCCCTTGAAATCCATATGTTACACCAATGGAGAATTCTTCCCTCAATCCTTTCAATTAGCTAGCCCCAATATTTTTTACCATCACTGTCAAGGTTTATGATAAAATCTAGATATTTTAGGCCTTCCTAAAAAGCAATGTTTTTATAGGGGAACAATGTTGCTATTTTTTTGGACAACTTCCTCTCTCAATCCATTGAAACTAAAGAATGATTTTTGAGCACTAACCTCCATCTTGGTGGCCATAAAAAGGTACTTAAAATCTCCTAAATATTTCTAGCTTCCTACTTAGTTCCATTTGGAAATAACAAATTATCATCTACAAATGATATGTGGGTTAAATAAGCATAACCTATTTTAGTACCTTGCAAACTTCCCCTTCTTTTTTCTTCCATGACAACCCTACTGAGCCTTCGACTACCATAAGAAACAATAAGGGAGAAAGAGGACAACCAGTGTCTTAACCATCTAGTTGGCTTGAAGAATTTTGAGGCTGCCCCATCAATCTGTGAAGCAAAATTCATAGAAGACAAACAACAAATGATCTAGTTAACCACAAAAAGATTGAACCCTAAATTAATCAAAATTAATCTTAAGTATAACCAATTTGTTCTATCATGGGCCTTTTCATAGATCCAGTGTAATTACAATTCCTAACTTCTT
>SNQJ01S0113275.1:5775-28434 GCA_010110895.2 Picea sitchensis
AAAGTTTTATTATCTCTCATATATTCTTGGGTGGAAGGAAGGGGAAAGGATGGAGAGTTCAACTCTCTCTTGATATTTGAGGATTGTATATTCCTCTTGGAGGTTTATCCCTCCCTTTACATTTGGAAGTTGTAGCTACCTTTCGAAGTCATTACTTCCCTTGAACAAAAACTATTGATTATTTATCATATATTGTTCATGGTGTATTGTGGTGTATTGGTGTAACTCTTATACTATTGTTCACTACTCATTGGATATAATTGAATGGTTTAAGTATAAGTTGAAAAAGGTTTTCAAATTTTACTTGATACTGATTCACCCCCCTCTCAGTATCAACAAGGAGAACGTGGAATTGCAAGAAAGGGTTGGATCTATTACAATCAGGCTGCCTCCTGAAACACTCGTTGCTCTGCCAGAAATTTCATTCAAGAAACAAGCAGATGAAGGAGATGGAGATAGGTGTACAATGTGTTTGGATGATTATGAATATGGAGAAATAGTCCTGCAACTTGTGTTCTCTCATATATTCCATTGTCACTACATACCTGAGTGGTTTAAGACCAAAAAACGTTGTCTTGTCTGTAGGCATGGAGTTGTAATTGAAAAGAATGAAGATAGTCGAGAGGATGTAGATGGATAATAAAAAGGAAGGAGGAAGTGTTTTTCTGAACATGGCAGCATCACAATTGACGTATGTTTGTATATTTGGTTGTATTCCCTATTTATTCATTATTTTAGTTTGAAATTTCGTTCCAAGGTACTTTGAATCTTCAAATAACACATATTGATGCATAATGAATACCATTACAATTGCATTTATTAGTGTTTATTGCTGCATTCATTGTAGCAATAAATACTTATCATTTTGCATTCAAACATATACACATTTATTTAGGGTTTTATTTTGCATTCAAATATATAAACATTTATTTAGGGTTTTATTAAGATGCAAGGGAGTATTGTAATTTCCATTTCTTTTATAAGAGATGATTTTCCAAAAACATGTGGGTTTGTTCCTCCATATCTCATGTTTCTAAATTATGAAACAAATTTATTTTAGGAATACACTTTTTGGTGATCTAAAATCATATCATATTAAAAAACTCCAAGGTTTGGCAAAGAGCTTCATTTTCATTAAGTACCTAGGTATTCCCTTGGTTGGGAAGATTTTGAGGGAAATAAATTAGGATGAACCCCTTGTCAAGCTTAACAAGAAACAACCTCATTTATTTTAAAAATACATCACTAGTCTAAGTTTATTAAAAAAGCTTCATTTATTTTAGGATTACATCTTTAGTGATGTAAAGGCACATTAACAAATTGTTAAGTTCCAAAGAGATTTGTTTCCAAGTAAGTACCTATGTATTCCTTTGGTTGAAAGGTCATGAGGGGATAAATGGGGATGGATTCCCTACTAAGCTTAGAAAAAACTTTCATTTAGTTTAGGAAGGCACCCTTAGTAGTATAAAACTACCTTATCAAATAGCTAAAGTTTTGAAGAAATTAATTTCCAAATACTTAGGTATTCCCTTAGTTGAAAAGATTCCAAGGGAAATAAAATAGAATGAATGATTTGTTGATCGTTGTGGTACCACTCTTGAGTAATTCTTTTTAGTGGACATGTTTTCCACACTACCTAGTAACTATCTCAACAAACACAAAATGCAATGTTGATCACCTTGGTAGCACTCTCCAGTAACCGTTTTCTTGTGGACCCACATCTCTATGGCTACTAGAGGCTCTGAGGTGTCCACCACAGTATTCTTCAAAACTCAATGTGATGAGTTACAACACAAAACATACCACCACCACTCCTTTTCCCAACAAAATTTTGGTTCCATCAATGAAAATCTCAGCAAACTATACTCAATCCCAAATTTTGGCACAACCGAGAGTAGGTGACTTAGATCATCCTATAGCCTTTGAAAACAATAAATTATCATAATCATAGCATAATTACAAAACAATAGAAATAGAAGGTCTATCCATGGTGTATGCACTACATAAATTCAAACATTACTTATTGGGAAAGTACTTTAAAATGTTCACAGATCATTCTTCCCTCAAATATCTAGTCAACAAGCTAGTGATGGGGGGAAAGATCTATAGATGTCTATTATTGTTCCAGGAATTTAATTTTGAAGTAATAGTTAAACCAGAGAAACTGAATGCAAGACTAGATCACTCAAGGATAACTAATGGAGAAGAACCTACTAACTTAGAAGACAACTTCCATGATGCACAATTATTTTCAGTACATATAGTTGATGAGTACTTTGTTGACATCATTGAATTATTGAGTATAGGAGTTCTGCCAAAGGATTTTAGTACTGTGTAGAAGAAAAACCTTATGGTCAGAGTTGTAGACAATCAACTAATTGTAGGTCATTTATACAAACTGGGCACCGATAACATTTTCAAAAGGTGTGTGATGGAACATGAATGAACCATGGTTGTAGTAGAAGCTCATGAAGGTATAGATGGAGGACACTATGCAGGAAAGGCTATCGTGCAGAAGGTATTGTGTACAAGTTTATGGTGGCCAACAGTTCATAAGGATGCAAACGGATATTTCCAAAACTGTGGTGTATGTTAGAGAGTTGGCAAACCCAATAGGAGGGACGAGATGCCCCTAAGACCCCAAGTAACTCTTCAGGTATTTGAAAAGTGGTAAATATATTTTTTCGAACCTATTAATCCACAAACAATAAGGTCAAGAGAAATATACATCATTAATACAACAAAATATTTAACCATATGGGAAAAAGCAACATCAGTCAAGGATTGTAGCATAGACACAGTAGCACACTTCTTATTTGAGCAGGTGATTACAATATTTGGATGTCCTAGGATTTTGATGAGTGACCAAGGCACCCATTTTATTAATAGTACTATCCATGCTATGACTGAGGAGTTGAAGAGTACACCATATCATCCTCAAGAAAATGGAACAATAGAAGATTTCAACAAGATTTTGAAAAATGCCTTGACAAAGATTTGTAATGTGAACATAGATGATTGGGATATAAAAATGCCAGCAGTATTATGGGCTTACATGAATACATGCAATAAGTTGATAGGACAGACACCATTCATATTGGTGTATGGACAAGAAGTAGTGGTTCCATTAGAATTTTTAGTACCTAGTCTGTGTGTGGAAGTAATTAGAAATATGATAGAAAGAGGCGCAATACAAGAAAGGTTAAATCAATTGATGGAACTAGAAGAAGATAGGATTCTGGCAGGATTCCACCAAGAGGTGCAGAAAGCAAGGGACAAAGCATGGAATGATAGACACATTAAGAATAAGATCTCTAAGGAGGGAGATCTAGTTCTCCCCTATGACAATTTTTTTTTGCAACACCCTAGTAAGTTTAGAATGCATTGACTAAGGCCATATACAGTAAAGCATGTCACATATGGAGGATCTATGCAGCTAAAGGACTTTACAGGAACATAAATGCAAGGAATGGTGAATGATAGTCAACTGAAACTGTATAGGGACAGTCGACTTACTAAATCTCAGTAGTTGCATCATATTAAGGAAGCCACGTGTATAGTGTATTATGGTAGATTTTAGGAAATACAACTTATAAAAAGACATACAAAATAGAAAAATGAAGACAAAAATAGAAAAATGAAGAAAATGAAAATGAAAAAAAGAGGTAATCAGGAGGAAGAAGTGATTCAGGAAAGACATTGCACAACAATGGGTGTGACAAAATTGGGAATATTGCGAGAAATAAAATTGCACACAATGAAAATGACTAGAAAAAGTGAAAAATATGGTAGAACATTAATGATCAGGTATATAAAAAGGGAAAAGCATGGGAAATTTCGAGAATTAGTGAATTTTGAGTGAATAGAGAGTTGAAGAGTGCAACCAAGGAGAAATTGTGTGAGGAAAATAGTGATTGACCACTCAGCATACAACATGACACCTATGAAGGTTGGTGTCCCAAGATGATATATTAGGGTTACTCGACGGAACATGAGAAGGAAGGAAAGAATGAAGAGCCCAATAATATTGTATAATTAGAAGACTTCACAACCTCGGTGACAAAATCGATCATCCCAACTAAGGTAGAGGAAAAACATCGATGAATACACAATTTGAAGGGGTCAGAGCTCCGAAAACCACATTGGCAACACAAACCCTAACCTGGAAAAACTGCAGAACCTTAGGGAGTGAAGGGGAAACAACAGGGACCTGTCGCAGAGGAGGTGTTGGTTGAGTATATTACAAACCAGCTGAAGACTAAAGGAGAGGAAGAAAACACGACCAAAAAAACAACATAAGTCCACCCAACAGTTGACTAGAAAAGAAAAGTGACAGATGAAACAGAGATCACACTCTTGTACATCATGGATGTCATGGTCATAGTGGAGGATATGTTGGGAAAGGTTCCAAAGCTAAGATACTTTGACCATGATGTTCGATACATGGTAAAGTTTCCAGAACTTGTGGAGGAAACTTATCTGGAGGAAACAGGGGAGATGGGACTGCTACGAAGACCCATCTTGGAGCCCATGCAATGGATTACTGGGTTGTATAATAGAGGAATCATGAATCTGTTTGATATATTGCACTTCAGGTTCGGTAATAATGTGGGACTGTGTGTCAAGAAATTATTAGCCAGGGTACATGGAGTTATCCTGTGGATGGATAGGCTAGTCCCCATTGATGTGGCAATGATTTCCAAGATTACAGGATTTCCCACTATTGGTGCACAACCCGAAGAGTACATCAAGAATAAATCACAAGAAAAGGAAATTGTTGAGATAGTGAAATTGCACTTTGGAACTAACATGGGGAATCGGGGAATAGTCATCAAAGACATCAATGACGTCATGACAAGGTTTTCCAATAAGCTAATTGATTGCAAATTCCTGAGGAATTGCAGGAAGGAAGAGGATCCAGTAGGGGTCATAGCAGTAGCCATGCAGTGCCCAAAAGGAGTAATTTTTAGTGGGGATCCCTACCTACTAAATCGGTTTTTGATTGACTACAGGGATGCATAAGAACCAAATTTCTCAGCATTTGTAGACATGAAGGGGAAGTTCTACATAATGAGATATGAAACCCTTGGGAAAGCTAAGGACACCAAGAATCAACAAGCAAATAATGCAATGTTTTCCATTTTTATAGAATACATGCAACAGAAATTGGTGAATGTGTGAAGGATTCCTGTTGAGGTGGTCCAAGAGAATTTAGGGATTGTTAGGTTTGAGTCATCCAAACATTACATGTGGATCTAGGCGACAAAGGACACGAAGAAAACATGGTTAGAGATGCAGTACTATGTATCAAGGGAAGAGGTCAATTGGATTATCAAATACTGGCCCATGCAGGGGAATGTGCCAGCAGCAAAGAAAGAATCCAAACCCAAGGAATAAGAAGAGGCAGGAACATCGACAAAGAAAAGTAGTTTGGCTGACAAGACCAGAAAATTTGCAGAGAGCACTCAAGCATCAAGAAGAAGCACAACAACAAAACATACTAGGAAGAAAGAAAGAGTGTCAAGGGCAGAAGTAAAAGGCGATGAAAAGAATGGAGAAACCTCTAGGCCCGAAGAGGAGGATGCATATAAGAAGAAGATTGGGGTGCGACCCTCATAGACAAAGAGAACTACAATGCAAGAGGAGGAAACCTGAAAGAAAATGAAATACCATAAGAAGCCTCTAGTATCACAATTACATAGGATGATGTCAAGCTAGTGGGAGACAAAGTCCAGGATAGAGGAGAAGATGTTGTATGCACAATAGAGGTGTAAAGCGAGTAACCTGAGAAGGCATAGAAAGAACTTGCGCGGAAGGAACAGGAAGAAACAATCCAGATAGTGGTGTAGGGCATCGACACCTTGCTGGTCACATGGTAGATGATGAGATTTGATGAGGAGATGACACAAAATCCTATTGGGGACATAGACCAACTTGTGTTAGTTATGGTGCAGATACCTACAAAGGTTTTATATGGACTACAAGCAAGTGTGTTGCAAGAAGTCCAATCTAGAGCCCATGTATATGCCACCAACTTGGAAGTTGGTAGGGAGGTTGTAGAAGTGATACAAATTACATGTGATCAGTTGACCATGGAGAAGGAGGAGGATAAAAGGTGCACAAACAAATTGGAAAATGTCCTGACAAAAATCTATAACAACATCCTAGACTATGCATGGGAGTCGGAAGTCACACCAGAATGAAACTTTCAAAGGATTGTGCAACTCATGGATAAATACCAACAGGAGATCACATATCTCACTGAAATATTGACTCCTACAACACCTCCAGAAGTCAGTTATCAAAGAGAATAGGAGGCTTCTGCACACAGCAACAACCTTGCACAAGAAGGTAAGGCAGTGTAAGAACTATATGAAAATGACTTCCCAAATGTGAACCAACATGGAAGAAGACGAGAAAATACAACAACTGGAGCAAAATCATGATAAGATAACGATCGACACTCGGGATTTAAAGCAACATCAAGAGGCCATGGTCATCCTAGATAGGATGAGGAGTGTGCAGAATATGAAGAACATACAGGAAACGTTGAAGTTTGCATGGGCAGACAAGCAAGCAAGACAGGGTCAACTGGAGCCACTACAGTAGGAAGCAAAGGGGATGATAGAAAAACTGCAAGAAAAGAAGGGGAAGATACATAAAATACATGAAAAATGCAAAGTAGTGTTGGCAGAGAACATTACAGTACAAAATGTGGCAAAGTTGGCAAAGAAGAGCACATAGGTTAAAGAGACAACCACTCAATTGGCAAAGTTGTTCCAGGAGTTGCAGCTAGTCATCCAAAATGTCAACTAAGGTTGATTGGTTGGGGATGAGCCACATGTCAATTTTGGGGGCCTATTGGCATAGGCCTATTTTTGGAGAGAAAATCCTATTTTTTGGAGCAGGCCAATTTGCCGAAAGAAAAATCCTATTTTTGGAGCACGTGCCATATGTGGCGAAAAAGAAGTATGCAGAAACTAAAGGGAAAGAAACATGTGAAAGAAGAAGGAAAAGCAACATAGCGTGCATGTAGAAAAACCTAGACATGGTAGGGTTATGGTTTTTCATATGAATGTAAGGGCTATAAGCCAATAGAATAGTATAAATAAATTCCTAGGAGGTTTAGTAGAGGTTGGGCATTGGTTGATTTGTCAAGGAGAGAATAGTTTGGGTCTGAATAAGCTAGTTTTTTTGGGTTAGGTCACAGGATGTGGATCTTGGTATGGTTTAGTCTGCCTCACAGCACTAGGAAAAATTGAAGAGTGCAAACTAGGCGAAATTATGTCAGGAAGATAGTGATTGACCACTCAGCATACAACATGACACCTCTGAAGGCTAGTGTCCCAAGGCAATATATTAGGGTTACTCGACAGAACAAAAGAATGAAGGAAAGAATGATAGAGCCTAAGAATATTGTAGAATTAGAATATGTCACAACCTCGGTGACAAAATCAATCATCCCTACTAAGTTAGAGGAAAAAACATCGACAACTACACAATTTGAAAGGGGTCAAAGTTTCGAAACCAAAATCGCAACACAAACCCTAACCCGAAAAAACCTGCAGAACCTTTGGGAGTGAAGGGTAAACAACAGGGAACTGTCATAGAGGAGGTGTTGGTTGAGTATATTACAAACCATCTAGAGACCGAAGGAGAGGCATAAGACATGACCAAAGCAACGACATAAGTCCACCCAACATTTGACCAGAAAAGAAAGGCAACAGATGCAACATAGATCACACTCTTGTACATCATGGATGTCATGGTCACAGTGGAGGATATGTTGGGAAAGGTTCCAAATCTAAGATACTCTGACCATGGTCTAGTGTTGGCAGAGCACATTACAGTGCAAAATGTGGCAAAGTTGGCAGAGAAGAGCACATAGGTTAAAGAGACAGTCACTAAATTGGTAAAGGTGTTCCAGGAGTTGCAACTAGCCATCCAAATGTCAACTAAGGTTGAGTGGTTCGGGATGAGCCACATGTCAATGTTGGGGGCCTATTGGGGTAGGCCTATTTTTTGAGAGAAAAGCCTATTTTTGGGCGCAGGCCTATTTTTGGAAAGAAAAAGGCAATTTTTGGAGCACATGCCATATGTGGCGGAAAAGAAGCATGCAAAAAATGAATTGAAAGAAGCATGTGAAAGAAGAAGGAAAAGAAGCATAGTGTGCTTGTAGACAAACCTAGACATGGTAGGTTTAGGGTTTTTCGTATAAATGTAATGGCTATAAGCCGATAGAATAGTATAAGTAAATGCCTAGGAGGTCTAGTAGAGGTTGGTCGTTGGTTTATTGGTCAAGGAGAGAATATTTTTGGTCTGAATAAGCTATTTTTTTAGGGTTAGGTCACAAGATGTGGAGCTTGATTTGGTGTATTCTTCCTCATAGAGGGTACTTGCCCTCCTTTTTTATTGTAAGCCTAAAGAATGTAATGCATGCAATGTTGATTTTGCAGAAAGATGAATAAAAGAGCATAACAGAAAAATCTTTTTGTACGTAGCCCCAGTGGGGTGAACCATGGTAAATATATTGTTTTTATGTGTATGAATGGTTGGTTTACTATTATGTTGTATTTCAGTGAAAGAATGAATGGTTAACTTAGATTATGACAACATGCATGCACAATTTGATTAATGAATGAATACTATATTATATTAATGGATAATAATGTTAATGCATGAGAAAAAGGAGCAGAATATAGTCCCAATCCCTTCCCTGACTACAGAAGACTGAGTCATGCAGTCCCCCATAAGTTATCTCGGGTGAGAGTGCATTGTGCACTCTGTGCGCACCATTTCCTTCTGGTTTACTAGGAGGGTTGATAGTTTGAGGATTTTGTTGGAAACCTTTGAGATCAGAACCTGGGTCAGCCGAAGAATCCAATACTTACCATCAATGTAATTAGGAGAGGATCTGAAAGAGAAATGGAACTAAGCCTATAATGGGGCTGAATTCTAAATCTATCATGAAATTTTACATTGAGAATCTATGTAGATCCCAACATTGATAATTTACAACCCAATTTGGGATGGAGCCCAGAAATAGGTTTGATAGCCCAAGGGACTACATTGCAAGAAGGGGATCCACTATTTTGGTTGTGTATATTGAAGGAGGGAAGAGAGCTAGTGATTGGGATGTTTTCATGAGTTAATAGGTTGAAATTAGTGGGAATTGGGTTGTGAGAGTATCGGTTCGTCCTTGTGGAATCATAGCCCCAACTCAGGGGTGTCCTATTGCATAAAGACTTGTTGCAACATTGTCTATGGTTGGGAGGAATGTCCCACGTCAACAACTAGTTCATGCTTTTATCAAAGATAAATGTTCTTTAATATGTGTTCCAAAATGTGGTTTATTATGTATCTTTACATGCTTTAATTGTTATTATAAAAGGTTTTATGTATATATTTATGTATGTATATATTTATGTATGTATATATCCGTTATTCATCCTATTACATGTTATTAGAAATGCATATTTGTAACATAGAAAGGGAGTTTTCTATATTGGGTATCAAAGTACATTTAATGGAAAAATCATGAAATTTGGAAGTACCCCGTAGTCTCAATAGTGGACAAAGGGTACCAAGTATGTTACATGAATGTTATAATTAAATATTTTAAAGATTGGGAGAAATGGAGGGGTTAAGGACTTAGATTTCTTCCCAATAAGTGTAGCATTTACCACTTCTCTTTGTGCACCATTGTCAATTACTTTACTCATGGTTTTAGCAAAAGTAGAGGGTTGTGTCTTTTCATCTTTCAAATCATTCAACAATATATCAAGATATAGAATTGTTGCAAAATTTTACATATATCAAGAATATAATTATCCATTTTAATTTTGTTAAGACATTCCACAACATTATATTCCATAGGTTCAACTTTGTCAATTTCATATTTAGGCAAGTCATAAAAGCAGGCACAAGTCTGTTGATGGGGATAAAATTCCATGTTTTCCTTGTAGTTTGATAAACAACTAGTTGTGATTGAGTTGGAGCCCCTTTACTTTTGGTTTTTACCGTAAGGTTTTTTCCATCACTTCATCATCATCTTCGGTCAAATTTTCCCTAGGAAACATATTCCATAACACCATATCTATCTCATGAGTCTATTCATGTGGTCCCTCTTCCAAACCTCTCTCCAATTGTTCACCGACTTCTTCAAATTGAAGACAACCCTCTAGTAATATGTTAGCTACTATATTCATATAATTTATCCATTGTGTACATTTCCTCTAAAAATAATTTTCTTGATAATAGTTACAATAATTATCCATAGCCACCTCTTCTAGATTAGTATTTAAATTTGTTGGGGGTGGTTTAATAGATTTGGGAGGAAAAGGTCCTCTGAAAAATGGATTATATGGCCTTTGGTTTGAGGATCCTTCATTGAAACTTCTCTTCATATCAATTATTTTATTTTCAACTTTTTAATATTCCTTTGCATGATTTCCATGTTCATGGAGTCTTTCTCTTTGTTTTCTATGGTTTTCCTTGTTTGTGGTCTAGCCAAAACAAGACTCTTTTTAGGTGGAGTCATCTCTTTGTTTCTTAGGGTTTTTTGAACTTATTTACACCCTTTCATTCCAAATTCAATTTTCGTATATTCCTCAAAATTTAATGCTAAAGTATTCCTACCAACTCTTTTTACAAACATTGAAATCGGTGTTGGTAAAGCATTAGCATAAACTTCAATTTGTGACTCTTGGGTAGGAGAAATTCCTTCCTGGAACTTATTTAAAACCATGGTTAATTACTAATTGAAATATTTCACTTTCTCCTTAGGACCATATTGTGGCCACAACATCCCCACTTTTTTTCATAAATATTTGGAGAAACTACAGTATTTTCATTTGTTTGTCGATGTTTCAAAAGATATTAAATTCACAATGCAACTTGAAGAAAATGGTACATAATTCCATTTATGGATGCACTAATCAATAGAAAATAGTATAGGAACCTTCGACATGATGTCTATAGAAAAACGACCCACACAAAAAACTATCTTAATGAAAGCTCCCATCATCATCCCCAGAGGCTATGGGTTCTTAACACTCTGTCCATAAGGACCATAAGAATATTCAATGAAAAACAACTAGAACATGAGAAATATCCCCTCTCCAAAGTCTTCAAGAGAATAGGTTACAAGGACAAAGACATTAAGAATGTAATAAGGAAATCCATGGAAAGAGCAAGTAATGGACATCATTCCCTGAACAACCAGACCCATGGTATGACTTCTTACCTTCCTTATATCCATGGAAACATAAATGATAGGATTTCAAAAGTCTTGAGAAAGAAAGAGATCATGACCTCTTTCAAACCACCACAAACCAACAAACAAAAAATGAGATCTGTTAAATACAAGCTTGACCATCACAAATGTAAAGGAGTATACAAAGTAGAGTTTTCATGTGGAAAATGCTACATCGGAGAAGTTGGTTGCTCATTTCAAATTAGGATTAAAGAGCATGTATATGACATCAAGAATGAATCTACTCGCACCTTAGCATTAGCTGAGAACTCTCTTACATCAAAACACCATGTGCACTTACAAGACACCAAAATTATAGCAAAGGAATATCACCTCTTTAAACATCGAATTAGGGAAGCGATTGAAATCATCAAGCATCCTAGAAACCTGAACAAATACAATGGCCTTGAAATCAGTGAGAGTTGGATCCCTTTGATCTATGACAGAAGGAATAGGTAAGAAGATTCGGGTGTGTTCTGGTTACCCATGTTTCCTTTTCCTTTTTATTTTTGTTATTTGTTGGTTGTTGGTTGTCTTCACTTCTCTACTTAGTCCTTCCTCTCTTTAGCTTTTTCACCTTGTATAGATTCAATTTTAGTATTATTAGTAGGGTTTTTCTTAAAACTTAATAATATCATAGGTAATTATATTAATACTACTGTAAGTTTTATGATTATTGTAGTTTCACTCATATTAAATAGTATTAGTATTAATAAATCCATTACTAATATTATTAACATTATTAAACCCTAAGATAAATAATAACATTATTAGTGATATAGTTTATACCCTAATCATATTATTATTATATATTTAACCTAAATGTTAGTATTATTTTTATTATTATTCTAAGGTTTATTCCTTATTACTGATATTAATATCAATACATACTAAATAAGTTAATAACTCCTTTAGTAAAAACAACATTATTATAACCTAAACATTAATTATAATATTGTTATTAACATCAATACATACTTAAAAAAAAGGTTAATAACTCCTTTACTAAAACCCCCATTATTATAACCTAAACATTAATTATAATATTCTTATTAACATTGTTACTTTAGGGTTATTCTTTGTTACTATCACTAGTATTAGTACATCTCCAAAAGTATTAATAACCCTCTTCTATGATTATTGTAGTTTCACTTATATTAAATAGTATTAGTATTAATAACTCCATTTCTAATACTATTAACATTACTAAACCCTAAATATTAATACTAATATTATTAACGTTATAGTTTATACTCTAATAGTATTTTTATTAAATATTTAACCTAAACCTTATTATTATTATAGGGTTTATTATTTATTACTAAGTACAAATAAGTTAATAACTATGTTACTAAAACTAACATTATTATACCCTAAACATTAAAACTATTATTATTATTAATTTATTATTACTCTAGCGTTTTTTTTTATTACTATTACTAGTATCCTAAATCTCCATGAGTATTAATAACTCGATTACTAATAAAACTAACATTAAATTAAACCTTAAATACCCACATTAATACTATTATTTATGAAGATTATTCCTTAATACTATTTAATTTCAATTTTAACATTAATATATCAAACCTTTGTATTAAATATAATTTTAGGGTTTCTAGACAATTGGCTCTTAGGTTTCCCTCCCTCTTTAGTATTTATGGCTACCACCAGACACGTATGAACAAGGAAAACATTCCTAAGTCTACATTTCGAACTCATGAGGGCCACTATGAGTTTTTTTTCATGCACTTTGGCTTGTGTAATGCTCCCTCCAATTTCCAAAGCCTCATGAATCATGTCTTCCTTCATTTTCTCTGTCAATCTGTCTTAATTGTCTTTGATGATGTCCTCATCTATAGTAAAACCTAGACATCCCATCTTGCTCATGTGGATCGAGTTCTACATCTACTTTCTCAACACCAACGTTTCCTCAAACAATATAAATGTTCTTTTGGAGCCTCAGAAGTTGAGTACTTGGGTCATATTGTTGGCAA
This sequence comes from Picea sitchensis, assembly GCA_010110895.2. Taxonomy (NCBI): domain Eukaryota; kingdom Viridiplantae; phylum Streptophyta; class Pinopsida; order Pinales; family Pinaceae; genus Picea; species Picea sitchensis. The sequence goes on from SNQJ01S0113275.1 coordinate 19,027, forward strand.
GCATGGTGTCAATGTGGATCCTAAGAAGATTGAAGCTATGCAAGATTGGCCTCTCCGAAAGACTCTCAAAATCTTGCGTGGATTTATGGGTTTAGTGGGCTATTATCGCAAGTTTGTTATGAATTATGGAAATATTGTGGCACCTCTCACTGTTCTCCTTAAAAATGATTCTTTCACTTGGACTCCCGCAGTTGATCAAGAATTTCAAGCCTTGAAGGAGGCCATGTGCACCACTCTAGTCCTAGCCCTTCCCGATTTCAGAGAGACCTTTTTCCTGGAATGTGATTCTTCTGGGAGAGGAATTGGAGCAGTCCTTGTGCAAGATGGTCGGCCTTTGGCCTTTACCAACAAAACATTGTCAGAGCGACATTTGGGCCAATCAATATATGAAAAGGAAATATTGGATATTCTACATGCAGTGGATCTCTGGTGCCCTTATATATTGAGGAAACGCTTCCAAATTAAGACAAATCATCAAAGCCTCAAATATTTTATAGAACAACGCCCTTCCTCCCCGGAGCAACAAAAATGGGTGACTAAGATCTTTGGATATGATTATGAGATCATTTACAAGAAAGGAAAAGAAAATGTGATTGTTGATGCACTTTCAAGAAAATATGAATATGAAGGGTCCCTTTTTCCCCTCTCCTTCATTGTACCATATTGGCTCCAATATGTTCACTAGGAATGGCTACAAGATCCCAAAATTTTTCATCTGATGCAACAATTGCAGACCAATTCCCTAGTTTCCCTAGGGTACTCTTGGCACAATGATGAGATTCTCTACAAGGGTCATTTGTATTTAAGTAAACAGACACAACTTAAATCCATGGTACTTTCTGAGTTTCATGCTACACCCACAGCTGGGCACTTAGGGTTTAATAAAAACTATGACCGGGTTAAACGTTCTTTTTTCTGGGATGGCATGAAACAGGACGTTCGCAAGTTTTTGGAAGCATGTGATGTTTATCAATGCACCAAGGGAGAAACAGTCAAAGATCCTAGAACACTACAACCACTTCCGATTCTACCTTCTATTTGGAGGGATATCTCTATGTATTTTACTGTGGGCTTACCTAAATCGAGCAATAAGTCATTCATCATGGTGGTAATTGATCGTCTTTCCAGGTATGCTCATTTATGTGCTCTTCAACACCCATTTACCACCTCCATTGTGGCTCAACTTTTCATGGATAAGGTATTCAAACTTCATGTCATGCCTCATTCTATTGTTTCTTATCGAGGTCCCACTTTCACCAGCAATCTTTGGCAAGAACTGTTCATGCTACAGGGTATCCAATTGCATATCATCACAACTTATCATCCCCAAACTGATGGTCAAACTAAAGTTGTTAACAAGTGTTTGGAAACATATTTGAGGTGTTTTTCATCTGAAAGGAAAAATAATTGGGATGAATGGTTACCACTCGTTGAATGGTGGTACAACACTTCTTACCGTACAACTACCCGTGTGACTCCTTTTGAAGAAGTATATGGAAAAAATCCACCTTCAGTTCTCTCATACCTTCAAGGTGTCTCAAAGGTTCAGGAGGTTGAAGAAATGCTTATAGTTCAAGAGGCTATTATCTACACCCTCAAAGATAATTTGGTCATGGCCCAGAATTGCATGAAGCAACAAGCATATCAAGGTCAATATGAACATCAATTTGTTGAAGGAGACCAAGTGTTTCTATGAATGTAACCTTATAAGAAAATGCCACTCAAGGTTGACCATTGTTAGAAACTGGCGCCCAAATTTTATGGTCCTTATACCATTCTCAAGAAATTGGGATAGGTAGCCTATCAGTGAGATTTTCCCAGTCATTCTAAGATCCATCCTATTTTTCATGTCTTCTGTTTAAAGAAGGTTATTGGAACTAAGTACCAAACTCGAACAAGCCTTCCCAAGTTGCACGAAGAAGGATCCATCTAGTTGCAACCAAAAGAAGTTTTGGACCAGTGTGAGTGTCGTCTACATCAGCGCACCATCAAGGAAGGGTTAGTCTAGTGGAAAGATACAACTCCAACATATGCCACTTGGGAACCAACTACCATTCTGCAACAATTTCTTCATCTCAATCCTTAAGGAGAAGGTTGTTTTTAAGGGGGAGGACATGTTAGGGACCTAACCTCCCTAACCCCTCATGTAGGTAGAATAATTTATTTCCATGTAATAAAGGCCAATATTAATAAGGCCTATCAATAAGGAATAATAATTCAAATGTAAGAAGACCTAATAGAAGCTTTCACTTATAGAAGGATCTTCCTCTAGATTGTTCTTTTGGATAGATAGATTTAGTAAAAATAGGAGTAGAGGGTATGAGAAGTTTTGACTTGAAGAATTATCGTAATAGAGATTTGCTCTCCTGGAAGTTTCCCCCTCAAAGAGGCAAGTGAAAATTGTTTCCTATCGATAAAGGTATAATTCTGATGTTGTGGTTCCATATAAATTTTTTGTTTTGTTGTTATCTCTGCAATATTTACGTATTTTGTTACTATTACAGTGTTATTATCTACATTATTTCTCTTTTTTGCTAATATAATAGATCATGTACCTTACAGTTTGTTCATAGCACACAAAAACTGTGTGTCTTTCGGCTCCCTCCAAGCCACTAATGCTATCAATATTAACAACCATGCATAGTGGAATTATGTTCCATTGTCCTTTTCCTCTCTGCAATCTATCAAAAAATTATTTAATAGGAATGTCACCTATTTCATTTGTACGCCTTCTACGCACATCTCCGCTACTTCTATCGCAGTTGTCGACACTTGATCCTTGTGACACTTCCTCAACAATTTGCAATCTAACACTTGCATCATAAAACTGATTCACTCATCATTGATACTCGCTACATTGAGCCCACGTGCTCCTCTAAACGTATCAAAGTTCTCTTTCATCCTCTCTGACAAATATTTATCGTTCAACTTATCTGTAAAGTGTGGTAATGGGTCCTCCCATAATATTGGAAACCTTGTTATTCGTGCAATCAACTTTGTATCTAAGGACACGCCTATGTCCATCCATAGGTATCCTCCATGGATGCATCTTAACAACATATTCACATAGGAATTGATCACAGTTCTCCTACCAAAGTGCGGCATCTATAACAAGTTCAAAATCTCTTATTTCTCCAACCTTTTTTCCCAAGCATGTGGCTCAACTAGGATAAACAATTTCTCTAGGAAAATGACTAACCTCAGATATTTCTTGAGCGCTAACTTCAGGAACTTCTTCTCATTTGATAGGTTGTGATCTGCAAACTTCAGATTCACCATTGCGCCTAACATATATTATTCAATCATTACACCTTGTGGAATTTTTGGCTTCACTATCTCATACTTTTCTTCCTTTTGTAACCTGACCATCTTCATTGTTGGCTTTCTGGGTGGTATATACTCCTTCAGAAAGTTTTCCAAACTTGGCTCTAACTCGGATGATCCTGGGGTTCCTTGTTGTATAGGTTCTACTGGTGGATTAGTGCGTAATTTCTTCATTCCCTATGCTGATGTCATTTCTACCTTAGGTTGCATCATAGCTCTCTACAACACACTTTCCTCGACAACTAACTCCTTCTTCCAATACAGAAATACCAATATCGACGCAGTAGCTAATTTCTTCTAGACAAGAAGGAATTCAAGTGTATTTTCATTAGATACAAAGAAGGAATGAAAGGATATGATATTTGGGATCCTGGATCAAGGAGAACAATGTATAGTGAACATGTGGTCTTCAGAGAAGTTGGAGGAAAGTTCGAGTCTGAATTGGTTCAAATAGAGGAAAATCCATAAAAGGTGAGGTTTGAACTAAGGAATGAAGAATATGATTCAAATGAGTCGAATGGATTAGATGAAGATGTGGAATAGTTCAACACAGTTGTAAGGAGGCATAAATGAGTAAGAAAACTAGTCAAAATCTACAGTCTGTCTGATTTACATTCCGCATTTGTGTTAACTTCCACTAACGAGGAGCCCAATTCAGTTAGGGAGGCAGTTGACTCGGCAGAGGGTAAACAATAGAAGGATTCCATGGTCGAAGAGATGGAATCCTTGCACAAGAGTGAGATGTGGTATTTGGTTGAGTTACCTAGTGGAATAAATCTCGTCAGTAACAACTAGGTATTAAAGAAAAATATTAACGCAGGAGGTCGAGTTGAAAAATTCAAAGCTTGACTAGTAGAAAAAGGATATTCCCAGGCTGAAGGAGTCGACTTGGGTGATATTTTTTCCCTTGTTGAAAAACTAAATTCCATTAGAGTACTAATGTATCTAATTGCAACATTTGATCTTGAAATATAGAAAATGGATGTAAAGACAACGTTCCTACATGGGGACCTAGAATAAGAAATATACACGAAACAACATGAAATATTTTTAGTAAATGAAAATAAATAGGTAGTGTGCAAGTTGAAAATATCCCTTTATGGTCTAAAGCAATCACCAAGGATGTGGTATCAAACTTTTGACATGTACATCCTTAGTTTTGGATTTGTGAGAAGCAAGGTTGATCACTGTATATATTCCAGGGAAGAAGGTGTGCATTTCATATATGTAGAATTGTATTTCAATGAAATGTTGTTGATCGAAAACCAAATGGATTCAATAAAGGAGGTGAAGAAGAAAATATCCTCAAAGTTTGACATAAAGGATTTCGGTGCAACAAACTTCATTATGGGAATGGATATTAAGATATATCGGGTAGTTAGAAATCTTTGGTTGAATTAGAAGAAGTACATTGAAACAATTTTGAAGCGTTTCAAATGTAGGATTGCAAACCTGTAAGGGTGTCAATTCTTGTGGGAGTAAGGTTAATTGTTGAACAATGTCCAAAAATGCAAGAATAAATAGAGGACATGGAACATTTTCCCTATGCAAGTGTTGATGGTAGTCTAATGTATGCAATGGTTTGCACTCGACCATAAATTTCCCATGCAATGGGACTATTGATCAAATACATGTTGACACCAGGAAAAGATAATTAGACAACCGTTAAGAGAGTATTCAGAAATTTATGTGGCAAACAATATTATGTTATATTCTACCAAGGGAAACTTGGAGTGGACAGTGAAGTAGACATACATGTATTTGTCGATGTCGACTATGCTGGTGATTTGGATCAATGAAGGTCGACCAGTGGATGTGTTTTCAATATGTTTGGTGGAGCAATCAACTGGATGAGTAAGCGAGGGACATTCATAGCCTTGTCAACAATAGAATTTGAATACATGGAATCCACTCATGGAATCAAAGAAGAAGTATGGTTGCAATGGTTGTGTTCAGGGATCAAGTTTTAGTAGAGAGATATGAATATTAATTGAGACATTCAAAGAGAAATATTCCTATAAAAGAACTGAACTTATCATTCCAAGACTAAGAATATTGATGTACAATACCATTTCATAAGAGACATGGTGGAAAGAAATAAGGTGCTACTGGATAAAGTAGACACTTTGGGAAACATAACAAACTCTTTGAGAAATTCTATGAGTGCTATGAAGTTATCTTAGTGCATAGAGGTAATGGGAATTGTTTCCCTGGGTCTGTGAAAAAATTTCAGAGTCTGTTGTTTCAGCAAAGAGGACAACAAGTGGGAGAATGTTGGGTTGTTATATTCTTTATAGTGAAATCATAGTCATGGTGGATCGACTAAGAGTGAGATTCGAAGTCGAAGTGATCGACAACAAGTCTATAGGTTAGCCAACAAGAGGTAGTTACGAGGTCATGTGGCAACCGAATGAAGATCAAATGTACGTTGACTAGTAATCTGACTGGTAGTCGACTGTAACCGAATCCTGATATTCGTTGGATTTGTAGCCAATGATACGTGTGGACATGTAACCATTTCTGGGTGCATTTCTTTATGGTTTTCCCTACTTTAAATCCTATAAATAAGGCATGTTTTAAATTTATTATGTTAGACATTGAATGTTGTAGTTAATATTTATGCTTATCTTTAGGAGAAGGTTGTTGGTCGGGTAGATGTAAGAGGAATTGGTTGCAGGGTTGTCCTTGTGTAAGAAAGAGGGTATGATGCCAATTGTGTCTTAGGTGTAGACCAAGGTTGGACATGTAATATGTTATTCTTAATGAATAAGATAACAATAGAGAAATACACTCAAGGAATGTTGGTTTTCCCATTTGGGTTTCCAAGGTAAAATCTTTGTGTATTGTATGATTTCTTTATCATTTACTTTCTACCTTAAATTTGTCTTCCTCTCTTCTAGTAGGTTTAGCGTGGAATTATATTTTTCTAACATCATGTTTATTGACTCTTCCAAGTTAGTGTTTGATTGATATTTAAATTCTCTTTTTTTATGATGACTTCATGCTTTAACCTGTTCTTTGGTTTGAAGTAGTGTTCAAAGAAGATCAAAGAGTTTCCATACTTGATTCAAAATAAGAATATATCAATACATGGTATGGTTGAGGAAAGGAAATTGAAGGATGATCTTATAATGCGGTCATGATATTAAGGCATGTTAACATCAAGTCTGAGTAACCAAGGGTGACCTCTATAATGCATCATCACTCCCTATCTAACAAGTCGGGGTGGCATTCCATTGACATTGCAATCTAATCATCTTCATGATCTATAAACTATTTTGAATATTCGACCAGAATAGTTTGTCACAACAAATCTGATAAATAAAACCAAAATCTACCCATGAAGGTTAAATTCCTTTAGATTTCCAAAATATTTAGTTATTTATTTTTTGCTTACGCATGAAATAGATTAAATGTGGAAAACAGAGAATAGTAAAATAAAATCACACACCATCCACAAAATGAAATAAATATTTTTTTTGGGAAACCCTTATGGGAGAAAACCCAACTAGAAGGTTAGGCTTCTATGGTCTCTTTTCTCTGGTATGGAAATAATGCAAGTAAAAAAGAGAAGGCACTCCCTATGGATATATTTGTGACTTGTGGCTTGTTAGTATGCTACAGACATTCATCCCCTCTATTATGCTATCTAATTTCCCACTCCCAATTACTCTTCTTAGCTATGGAACAAAATACAGTAGTATAAAATGGAACCCCTTCTCCTCCTAGTGGCCTGATATTTAACATAACTCAATAGCCAACTAGGGGTAGGTTTTTTACTTCCTCAAACCTAAATTATGATATGGTTTTGGACCTTCTATAATATTCTTAAAATTACATACATGGTTATTCCCATATGCATGAGTAATAGGGGTTGACTTGTATAACTTGTGGGAGGCATAACGTTTTCACAACACGATAGGTCAACTTGTGGGAGGCATAACTTTTTCATATGAACTCTAATTGACACAATTGTTTCACTGTTGGAAAGGTCTCAATGTGTACAATAGCATCACAGGTTCCTCGCCATGTTGGAAAAGTTTTAACCCCAAAAAATGTTGCTTGATGCTTCAAAATGGCCTTTGAATGTTCCGAACCCCAATTTTCTAAACTAGGACCTGCCACTAAAATGGCCCTCCAAGATGATTCCTCAAATTTTTTCCACTATAAAATGATCGAGACATATGAAAAACAATATAATGATCCAATCTGAATTATTCTTGTACATTACTTATGCTTTCATTTCGATTTCTTCATGCTATTCATTTCTCATTTTGCAGGAAATGGAGCAGGCTTTCCTCTTAATGGGTTAATTTTCGTTTCATTAACTAGATTTGAACACAATGTTGATCCTATTTGATTGCAATTTTAATTCTCTATACTTCTCCTTGGAGGGGATTTACTTTTGAGAGTTTGATGAGTTCTTATGCATTGGATTATAATGTCATCTCACTGCATCATTGAGAAGTGAATAGTCGACCTTAATAAAAGAGCATATAGTCGCGTCACATCTTCTTGCTTACTCGATCCATTCATGGTATTCACAATTATGCTTGTGTTGGATAGGCATGACTACGCAGGGTGGTTTCTTCTCTCCATATTTTCCTTTATTTTAGTTATACTTAATGCTCCTAACATTCAATAATGATAATGCAAATTTCTAAATAAATAAATCGCTAGAATGTGAATCTATTGACTTAGGAGAATATATTGTGTTGAAGCCTCATTACCCTACGTTCTTAACATTTTTTAAGAGATTGGGGTAATGATATCTAGAGTATATTATAGCACAATTGTTAATATCAATCTTACATGGAAATTATTTACATTTAATGTTTGATAATTGAATCACCTCCATCTCCCATGCCTCGATTTTTAATATCATCATATCTTTAAGGAAGGAATGGATGATTTGGATATGAGAGACATACTCATTTTAAATTTTATGCCTATGAATCTATTCTTGTAAATATATTCTTGGAAATCTGTTGTTTTTATTGAATATTTGAATTTAATACTAATGTTGGGTTTAATTATTTCTAGGAGTAGACTATGCAAAGACCCAATAGAAACACATGAAAGAAACTTCAAGTTTTTTTCACATTGTAGCAGCCTTGGAATTATTTTCCAAACCATAGAAACCTCAAGTTTCACATTGGGAGACCCTGAATTTCTTTACTTTCCCACTTCATCTTTGAAATCTGCAACCATGGGAAACTTTAATCTTATTAATCTTGACCAAGACTCATTCAAATATTGATCAACATTTACTCTAGAGAATTTAGAATCTAGACATCCATAGTTTTTATCATACAAATAGTTTTCTCTCCAACCCCGATGTCAGATGTAGAATCATCACCTCCATTGATAGAACTTTGGAGTTGCATTGCCCATTTGCTGTGTGCTTCTTGTATTACCTGGAACCCCAATTTTATTTCATAATTATAATCCATAATCCAATCTCATTTGGCCTAGCCATTGTTGAATTTTAAATATTTGGATTCCGGATTTTTAGTTTAATTGGCACATTAAATTTATCCCATACATCTAAAATTTTCATAATATACCTTTTTCATATTTCTCAGATTTCTAGGTGTGGAACCTTGATCCACAATTGAAACATTGATTCAAATTTGGAACTGTAACTCAGTTTTGAAACTCAATCTCATATCTCTTTACCCATCCAGATTTATTTTTGTATCTATGGGCATGTACATTTTTATTTATTTTACTTTAATCCCTAATTTGCATTTTATTTTCACTTATTTTAGTTTTATTTTCATGATTTTGTTTTCATTATTTGTATCACATTTGTATTTTATTTTTATGATTTTATTTTTATTTTCGGACTTTGGGATTTGCATACAACATTTCACACATGGTTTTTAAATTTCACGAAGCCCAAATTTCTATTTCAGTTGTATTATTTTGTTCTATTTTATTTTTTGGAATTTTATCATTTTGGGATTTTACCATTGGTAACTTTCCAATCCGAAATCACGAAGGTGTATTTTATTTATATTATTTATATTGTGAGATATTCTTACATATTATTTTATTATTTTGGGTTTTTACCTTTCAAGG
>SNQJ01S0113276.1:0-28323 GCA_010110895.2 Picea sitchensis
AATACTCATGGATATGGGTCATAGATTAATGACTTACTCTACACAGTTAATCCCGAAAATGATATCTAATATGTTGCACTGCGGAAGCCCCTCTATGCTTAAACAATAAGAGTGAAGGGAGCTCTAACTTGATAGTTCATAAGGCACAATACTTACTAAGTTTTTGCAAATGGGGTAGCAAGCTAAGTGGGATTGACTATGGGGAAAACTACACAGTTAAGCGCGCTTGATCTAGAGGCATCTTGGGATGGGTGACCACCTGAGAAGTCCTAGTTACCGGGTGCAAGCCCCGAAAGTGATGATTGATAATATGTGATTCATTTCACTGGTTTCAATTCCACTTCTTCACCCCTGTGAGCATCACCTGATGCAATGAGTGCTAAGTGGGCTATTCAAATCATGAGAATTATTGGTCAGTTGCGACTAATACTCATGGATATGGGTCATATATTAATGACTTACTCTACGCAGTTAATCCCGAAAATGATATCTAATATGTTGCACTGCAGAAGCCCCTCTATGATTAAAAAAAATTGTCGATAGAATTCGTCTCCTAGCAGGAAATATCTAGTTAATTTACTTTCATGTTATTTGGAATAACAATACAGAGGTAGACAAAATGGACATAGAAAAATCCCTGGTCTTCTTCGGGGTAGATTTTTTGGATTCTTTATCCCATTTTCCATGATTTCATCCCCTTTCCTGTCTCTCATGGCCCACGAGGCTGGCTTGGCGACGCGTGGAATGTTCTTGTATTGCATGCTCAACATATCATGGATGTAGATAAGATAACAAGGATTTTTCATGATGGTGGATTTCAACACAGAGCGTGGGAGGAATTCCAGTCTAATCCTGGATGGGGGAAGTTGGTACCTTCACACATGTGATATCTTGGGGTTTGGGTTGGAATCTCTAGATGCAGATAATGGGAAGGTATGACATGGTTACTGGAAGCCGCTCAACCGGGGAGAGGACGTCAACAACGGCCTTTAGTCGGTCATATAATGCAGTCGACATAGAATGCTTCAGGTGGGAAAGGTACTTTCCTCTTCGATTACTCATTGCTTTAGTCATTGTCCTCTGTGTCAAGATCTCATGAGACATTGTGGTGAAAAAAAGAATTTTCTTAGAGAAGGTCGATTGTGGGACTCAAGTATTTTAATTGTCTTCTGGTTTGTAGCCTTGGAAAGTTTTCCTTGGTGGGGCAATTGGTTCATTGTCAGGATTTCATATTTGTGTTGGTTTGGCTTTATTCTTCTAGGCTAGTGTCTATGTTTCTCGTGGAAGAAAGTCCTTTGGGAAAGTGTTTTCCTCTCCTCTTCCCTAGCGGGAAGTATCTTCGATTATTTTATGGTCTCCAACTCTTTTGTGGTTATGTTATGGTTCCTCTCTCCTCGGCGTTGCGGGATGGAGTCAAAGGGTGGGTTGTCATTTTCAAATCTAGTCGGGGATGAGTCCGAGTTTTGAGAGCGCCAGAAAATGAAAATTTTTATGGGAGCCCTCAATGCCACTATTTATTTTGGCTTAGAAACATTGTCCCATCACATAATTCTCATTGGAAAGTTGCAAGATGAAGTCCATGCATTGAGGAGTCAGATTGAGGATTTAAAATTTTGATTAGAACAATGGGAAGGGAATCAAGGTCAGCGCTCCACACCCGACAACAGTTGGAATGCGTCAAGGAACATGTCAAAATTTTTAGTGTGCCCTTTTTCCAGACCTTAATGAGCCCGTTGCAACGGACTGGGAGCAGCAGGGAATCCAAGAAATCAAGCTCGAACCTGGTAGTTGAATTTTATAAAAAAATGCAGTGGTTATGTTTTGTCTTACTGTCTGTATTAACAATATATATTATTGTCTTTATATTTTCCAGAACATAAGTTTTCTTAGTTTTTGGACATGCATTAGGGGCCCAATAATCATTTCTGCAAATATAGGCTATGCTCTTAGCACTGCAAGTTTTGATGACATCATGAAGTTGATATTTTGTACTCCAGTGGTCTTGAATACACTCTTTTAATGATATAAAATTTCCCAGTTCTTTTGAAAAAAAAAGATGTCACCATCCAACTAAGACAATATGTCCACAACAAACAAATTGTTTAATTTTCATAGAAAAACATTCCAAAATATACAACTTTTAACATTCAATTTCATTTATCATCATTCATCATTCGAACTACTATTGTTGTTGAAGTTTCTTGCATACCTCATTTCTTTATCACTTGCATGAGATATTGTACTTTGGTTATTTGGAATGTGTTATGGATTGGCTTGATTTTGACATTTCGCCTCGTAATGTTCCATCTACAAACAAAAATGAAGTGTGAGGAAAAAATCTACATTTATAGATCTATAGACAAAGTGGCTTACACATACATGTTTTCATACCAATGTGGTTAGTATATGGTTAGAGCTAGGTATCAGTAGGACCTAGATGAGAAACAAAGGGGGTTGGGACATCTAATTAAGAGTCAAGGGATAAGAAAGAAAGAAACACAATGAACAGACTATCAGGCTTGGTGGTCTCGAAAGGTGCAACAACCTCAATGAAACAAGAAACAAACTCGATGTTGACTTATAACCACTTTAAATATTATAATATGCATGATTGCGTAAATTGAAAAGCATACCATAGTAGTGAGTGATGCATAAACAATACACACTTACAAATTGTTCTATTAACCCTTGATATTCCAACATATACTCACAACCCATACTTAATCCAGTGTCAATCAAATGTTTGATGGCTCTTCTTTGTATGTTAGAACCTATTAGAAAATAATTATGCATGATTGTAAATTAATTAAAATATATACATCACAACAAATATGAAATCTTAAGAAAAACACAAGTACTTACAAACTTTGCAATTAACCATTTTTTTCCTTGTCGTCTTGTCTTATGTGTTAAATGGGTTCCATTTTCTTTTCTTTTCTAACAATGACAAAACAATTGGAAATTAATATTTTATGTGATAATTAAACTCTTTGTACACAATTTTTTTTTAAAAACGATTACATATGTTCGATGCATGTTGTTGTTGGGATGGTTCTACAATGCAATTATGCTAATTTATTTGACCATCTCCTTGTACAATTTTTCCACATCCCTACCAACATGTTTCAGATATCGACTTATTTGTCCTTTTAAATTTGATCAATCTTCCTTAAAAAAGCACATTAAAAAAATGTTTTATATTTATATGAAAATAAATGTAGCAAAAATATTATTTTGATGATTTTTTGGACTAGTATATGCATATTGTAAAAAAACATGTTTAGCAATAATACTTTTTAAATGATTTTTTTTGTTATTGTATGTTTTATCTATTACAAGGCTCACAAGTCCCATTGATCATTGTTCCATAAATGCTAGTTGTACTTTATATAATTTGATTCTTCGAGTCAATGGATTGATTTTTGTAATGTAAGTGAAGAACGTCTATACGTTTTTTCCATTATATCCTTCATAGATTTATAAAATCCCTCCCCGCCTTTCATTAACTTATCAAACCACTCTAAATTAACTAAGGACCATTTTATCATCATTTACATCCTTCATAATTTTCATCTTCTAAGGATGAACATTTTTTCCCTTAGTTTAGGTTTATGTGGTGGGAGTTTTGTTCAGAAATATTCGAAAGAACCACTGTATTCTTTATTGTTTGTCGACGTTTCGGATCCACAACAGAATCCATCTTCAGGACATAAAATCCTGAGGAAAAATACAAGAGAGGAACCCTAATAAATACTAAGGTGGAGTGGAGGGAACCTAGATGTCGGCTAAGTGAAAACCCTAGGGTTTACTAAAAAAAATTATAATAAATTTTATCTTATATTGTTAAAAACAAAGTGAAGAAATTGATAAAAATGATTGTTATTTAATGTATTAAGTGGTGAGGTATGAGGAGAGGTAAGGTAAAAAAAAAAAATTAAAAAAAATTATAATCCATTTAATATTAATATTATAATTAATGTTATATGTTAGTTTAGGTTAAAATTAGGATTAATTTTATTTTTATTAGTGGTAATATTAATAATTATTATTAATGTGTTCTGCTAGTTTGGGTTTAAATTATAAATAATTTAATAGTGGTAATAAATATTATAGGATTTAGTGAGGTTTATTGGTATTAATTAAGTTAGTTTAGTTAATTAAATTAAATTAATTTTATTTTTATTTTAATAGTCTAGGGTGGAAATTAGGTTGAAACCTAGTAAGTTCTTAAGTCCTAGGGATCAGGATTTTGATATCTTCTTTCTCGAATGAGAGGGATCCAACTATCACTAATCTCCAGACCGTTATCTCTATTTAGGTTATTGGGATTCTTGATGATTTTGATTGCTTCCCTAATTCTTCGTTTAAGGAGGTGGTCTTCTTTTGCTAAGATTTTGGTGTCTTCTAAGCGTACATGATGCTTTGTTGTGAGAGAGTGTTATGCTAATGTTGAGGTGTGGGTTCGTTCATTCTTGATGTCAACACCATGCTCTTTAATCCTGGTGTGAAAAGAGCGATCGATTTCTCCAATGTAGCATTTGCCACACGAACATTCTATTATGTATACTCCTTTGCAATTAATTTGGTCAAGTTTGTCTTTAACTGATCTCATTTTTTGTTTGATGGTATTAAGCGGTTTGAATGAGGTCTTAATCTCTTTCTTGTTCAGAATTTTTGCAATTTTATCAGTAACTCCTTGAATGTAAGGGAGGTAAGCAGTCGGGTTCGGGGTTTAGTTGTTTCGCTGTGGAGGTCTAAAATTTTCTCTTTCTAGGGCTTTCTTTATTACGTTCTTAATATCTTTTTCGTTGTAACCTATGCTCTTGAAGACTTTGTGAAGGTGATTTTTCTCTTGTGAAGGTGGTTTTTTCCCTTGTTGTCAATCCCTGCACAACATTCAACAAATGTGAAATTGAATGTTTGAAACATGTTAGTGATTATTGTTAAGAAGTACATTATTAGTAAAAAATCAAAGTAAAAATTTATATTGATCACTTTTGTATCCAACTATTTTTTTCTCTTTGAACATTTTCGTAAAACTTTTATGTTCTTTTCCACTTAGATTTCGAACAATCTTATAGAGTTTCTTCAAATATTTTCTCTATATGACATGCATTGTATAATACACATTATTTAAACATATAAATAAGTTAAAAGTATTATTTTTATATTAAAATTTAAAAGAAATTGCCATGTTATATTCTTGGGATGTGCTTCCCTCACATTGGTTGCAATAAGTTTTATTTTCTTGATATTCTATTAGCCATATTCTATCAATAAAGTTCTTGCATAAATATACAAATTATGAAATATGTTTTTACAAACCAAGTAAAGAATTTTAAGCTAAAACTATTTTTGGATTAAGTAGTGCATTCAATGCTATAATATGCACTAGTGTGCCTAATACAATATTATGCATTGATGCATCTTTATTGTATAATACACATTGCTAAATTTGATTTTTTTTTAAAAGGTAGCGCCAAATTGTGCGCTTTGCAAAAAACCACATTGGTGCATGTTTACTGTATAATACACACCATGAACCACATTTTTTTTAAAACTAATAGCGACATGGTTTGGGTTCAATGCAATGAGTGGTCTCAATCCAACAGAGACCCAAAGCCAGTAGATATCTATTGCTTAAAAAATGTCATTATAAAATAGAAAAGAGAGTAAACTCCTAAAGCTAGAGTTTGTAGCAACACAAAACAAAAGAGAAGAAACAAGAAAACTACAATTTGCAACGCTGAAGGTAACCTTGAAACCCTTATATTTTTTTGAAAAAAAAAATATGGATTTTTTTTTGATCAATGGAGGGAAATTTTGAGATGAATATAATGAAGTCACATACCTGAAATTTATCCTTTGCAGATTTGTTTGTGACCTATAGTGATCTTGAGTGTGTTTCTTATGTACATGAGTGCATTGCCTATGTATATGGGTGCGTCAATTATGTTAGGTGCATCACTTATGTGAATGAGGGAATCTCTATATTTGTGAATTTGTTGCTTATGTGTGTGAGTGCTTTATTTATGTGGTTGGTGCATCACTTATGTGCATGAGTGTATTGCTTATGTTAGGTGTGTCACTTATTTGTGTGAGTATATTGCTTATGTGCATGAGTGCTTCACATATTTTATTGGGACATCACTTATATGCATCCATGTGTTGTTTATGTTAGGTGCATCACCTATGTGAGTGAGTGTGTCACTTATCTCTTAAGTGCATTGGTATGTGGCTTATGTGTGTGATGCATTCTTTATGTGCATAAGTGCACCACTTATGTAATTGGTTTATTTCTTATTTGCATGATTGTGTCCCTTACATGCATGAGTGCAACGCTTATGTATGTGAGTGTGTTTCTTATGTGTTAGGTATGTTTTTTTTGTGTGTAAGTCAATTATGTTAATTAAATTTATTATGTACATGAGTGTGTCACTTATGTTTGGTGCATCTATTGCGTGCATGAGTGTGTTACTTATGTGTGTGAGTGTTTTACTTATATGTTTGGTGTGTCTCTTATATGCATTGATGTATTGTTTATGTTAGCTACATTTATTAAGTGCATGAGTGCATCACTTATGTGAGTGAGGGTGATGTTTATGTGTGTACATGATTCACTTATGTACTACGTGAGTTGCTTACGTGCATGACTACT
This sequence comes from Picea sitchensis, assembly GCA_010110895.2. Classification (NCBI taxonomy): domain Eukaryota; kingdom Viridiplantae; phylum Streptophyta; class Pinopsida; order Pinales; family Pinaceae; genus Picea; species Picea sitchensis. Next base: position 6,659 of record SNQJ01S0113276.1, read on the forward strand.
TGAATGCATCACTTATGTGCATGAGTATTTCTTTTGTGCCCATAAATGCATCACTTCTATTAAGTATGTCAAATGCGTGTTTGAGTTCGTCACTTATGTGTGTGATTTCATCATTTATGTGTTAGGTGTGTCACTTATATGCTAAGGTGTAAGATTGCCGAATAGATTTGTGTGGAATGCTTGAAATTTTTGGTTTTTTGGTTGATGTGTTTTGAAAAACAATTTGCACTAGTAGACTTCTTAGGCTCATGCCGGGCTTGATTTTGAGTTTTACATCATACAATAGTTTTCATGATGGAAATGACATTCAATAACAATGATGCGAATAGAAACAACAACAAAGGAAAATCCAAAAGACTCATATCTGAATTTATTTATTATATAACTAACCTTAGTACAATAGAAGAGCATATCTTGAAAATATATAGGAAGATAGAAGATGTGGTTGATGGCACCTCCAAAATTGTTAGGGACCTAACCTCCCTAACCCCTCATGTAGGTAGAATAATCCAATTCCATGTAATAAAGGCCAATATTAATAAGGCCTAGAAATAAGGAAGAATAAGTCAAATGTAAGAAGACCTAATAGAAGCTTCCGCTTCTAGAAGGATATTCCTCTAGATTGTTCTTTTGGATAGATAGATTTAGTATAAATAGAAGTAGAGGGTATGAGAAATATTTTCTTGGATATTATTTTAATAGAGCTCTACTCTGCTGGAGGTTGCCCCCTCGAAGAGGCAAGTGAACATTGCTATCAGTAATCAAAGTGCTCTTTCTAGTATTATTCTGGTATTGTTCTGATTACATCATTGTTTCTATTCCATTTATAGCTAAAATATTTATGTTATGCATACTATTTTATTTCTGGAATACTACAAGTGGTATTAGAGCGCCTTCTTCGGTAGAAAATTGAGGGTTAAATTTTTTTCAGGGTAGAGACATATTCCAACATCTTAAATCTACAAAGATCTGTCGTTACACGCATAAACCCGTGGTCGGGGAGTCATACATGCAATAAATAAAAGTGGTACCTAAGCGCACATCTGTTGGCCACCCTTGTAACCCCTATTGGTACCCCTTCGAGTGGTAGCACATCAAACAACACCTGTATACAGATCAACCTAGATCTCCTAAAGCCCTCCATAGATAAACCGATCGACCACCTGACTACTATAGTGCCACCGAGAACAACACTCAGAAAGATACTCTCTAGTACCTAGGTAGTCAGATACTACAACTAAGGGCACAATCTAGCCTTCTTAGCTGGTGCCCTGAGATATTGGGTCGAGTACTACTGTTGGACCCCACACGTATATCAAAGAGCTATAACACAGGGAAAACCCTTGTCTAATATAGAAACCCTGAATATCCTACCCTGGGGATGGAAACAAAAAAAACAAAACATACAAAATCTATTGCCCCGCAACTGTGCCTTCTGCATTTTGGTTGCAAAATTACTACACATTTCTTCCTGTTAATCATTTGGGCATTTCGTTACTACAGTATTATTCAGGTCAGAGTATAGTGGTCCCCCTGACACACTTATTTGGGACCTATCCCACTGGGTTCCTCTCTTCGCCCCGATTCCAGTGATAACTATCATTTTTAACACAATTTTTTTTTGGACCCGACCTGTCTCTGACACCCTTATTTGGCTTCTATACCTTTGGATCCCCCTTTTCACCCCGATCGTAGTGGTACCTATCAATTGAGACACTTCTTATCTGTGGTCCCACCCACCCCTCCAGACCCCTTGTGTTTCCCCTATACCATTTTCTTACTGATTTGTCCAAATGACTACCACACAAGCCCAAGAACTCAATGCCTTGATTGCTGACACCCACCAGAATAAGGAATACATCAAGAATATCAGTGCCAACCTTAGGTCAATCAATTCAACTATTGAGATCCTCAAGGAACATTGTTCCCACATAAAATACCTCAAATACCTCAAAGAACACTTCCTAGGTCGTTCCCAAAACCCTTCCTCTTTTGAACAACCATCTTATCAGGATGACCATGACTCTTCCCATTACCAAGGCCCTCATACTAGCCACTTTTCCTAAGACCTCTGCCCTCCCAGAATTGAGGTGAAAAAATTTGATGGATAAGATCCTACAAGCTAGGTCACCCAAATGGAACATTATTTCTCTTTGCATGGCATTACTGATGATTTAGCCAAGCTTCGTTATGGTGTCCTACATCTAGATCCGGAATGATGGCAATGGTGGCAATGGCGAAAAAAGGCACGACAAGAGTATCTTACTTGGACACATTTTGTGGTCGAACTTTATGACCACTTTGACTCTGACACCCACCATTTAGGTCGTTTGACCAAGTTAAAGAAGTCTGGGGAAGTGGAAGACTTTATTGCCACATTTAAGCACTTGGATTTCATAACAGAGGGCAAGGCAGATGCTTTCTTTAGGGAATTCTTTATCAATGGCCTCAAAGATGAAATGCATGCTCATGTTCTCATGGCACACCCCCAGACTTGGTTGGAATCTACTCAATGAGCCAAGGAATCCCAATACATTGTATCCTCCCAGACCCGCAAACCCTCCTTTCCTCCTCACCCTAAACCCACCAATTTTTCCCATCCTGCAACTCCCCTCAAGATCCAGAAATTAACCAAGGATGAAATGGTTGAATGTCAACTCAAGGGTCTTTATTATAATTGTGATGACAAATATTTTCTCGGGCACAAGTTAACCCGATGATTTCACTTAATGCCCTCACTAGATTCTCTTCTCTCCATACTCTCAAATTAATTGGTTACATAAAAAATAGGAAATTCATCGTCCTCGTGGACAGTGGTAGCAACCATAACTTTATTCATCGTTGCATTGCCCAAGAAGTCAATTGTTATATCTGTGTTGTCAATAATTTTCAAATCATGATTTCCAATAGTGGTTCCATGGAATGTGGTGGACAATGTGAAAATGTGCGACTCCAAATTGGTCAGTATCACCTGAAATCCCATATGTTTTCTATAGACATGGGTGGTTGTGACATTATTCTTGGTTCCGAATGGTTACACACTCTAGGCCCCATTCTCATGGATTTTAAGGACTTAACCATGCAATTCAAACATGAGGGACAACAATATAACTTTCAAGGCATCAAAACAGGCTCCCCTGAGATTATTAGTTCCCATCGCATGGAAAATCTCCTTAAAAAAGGTCATTCGGGAATTATATCCCAACTCCGCTCTATTAATGTTGTTGAGACACCTTCTGTGCATCCCGACCTCCAATATTTCCTCTCCCGCCACCAATTTTTTTTTACCACCCCCAAAGAACTTCCCCCTTCCTATGGAGTCCATGATCATTCCATCCCTCTCATCCCGGGAAATATTCATCCCAATGTTCAACCTTATCGTCATTCCTTTGCCCAGAAGAATGAAATTGATAAAATTGTTCATGAATTACTAGAAGTCGGTGTTATCCGTCCCGGTACTAGCACCTATTCTTCACCTGTGGTCATGGTACTCAAGAAAGAAGGTACTTGACGCATGTGTCATGATTTTTGTGCCATCAACAAACTCACAATCTAAGACAAATTCCCCATTCCTGTCATTTATGACCTCTTGGATGAATTGAGTGGTTCTCAGTACTTCACCAAATTGGATCTACGTTCTGGCTACCACCAGATCCGTATGAAAGAACAAGACATTCCCAAGACTGCATTTCACACTCATGAGGGTCATTATGAATTCTTGGTAATTCCCTTTGGATTGTGTAATGCTCCTTCCACTTTTCAAAGTTTTATGAATCATGTCTTTCGTCATTTTTTCTTAGTTTTCTTTGATGATATTCTCATCTATAGTAAAACTTGGTCATCCCATCTCTCCCATGTGAATCAAGTTCTCCATCTACTCTCTAAGCATAAAATTTTCCTCAAACAATTTAAATGTGCCTTTGGTGCCTCAAAAGTGGAATACCTGGGTCATATTGTCGGCAAGGATGGTGTCCAAGTGGATCTTAAGAAAATTGAATCTATGCAAGATTGGCCTCGCCCTAAAACTATTAAGAGCTTGTATGGTTTTATGGGTTTAATGAGCTATTATAGGAAGTTTGTTCGGAATTATGGAAATATTGTAGCTCCTCTCACTTCCCTCCTTAAAAAGAATGCTTTCACTTGGAATTCAGTTGTGGATCATGCCTTCCAAGCCTTAAACGATGTTGTGTGCTCGACCCCTGTCCTAGCCCTCCCAAACTTCACAAAGACATTTGTATTGGAATGTGATGCTTCTAGGGAAGGAATTGGAGCTGTCCTCATGAGAGATGGCAGGCCCTTGGCCTTCACTAGAAAAAAAATTTCAGAGAGACATTTGGGCCAATTCATTTATGAAAAGGAAATGTTATCTATTCTACATGTTGTGGATCTCTATCGTCCTTATTTATTGGTTCAACGATTCCAAATCAAAACTGATCATCAGAGTCTCAAGCATTTCCTAGAACAACGAATTTCATTATCGGCGCAACAAAAATCAATGACCAAGCTATTTGGCTATGATTATGAGATCATTTACAAGAAGGGAAAGGAAAATGTAGTGGTCGATGCTCTTTCCCATAAATATCAAGAAGACGGGTCCATTTTCTCCCTCTCCTTCATTGTACCAGATTGGATGCAAGTTGTTCGTTAGAAATGGTTGCAAGACCCAAAAATTTCTATCTTTCTCCACCAATTGCAACACAATTCTTTAGTTTCTCCAGGGTAATATTGGCATAATGAAGAGCTTCGCTACAAAGGTCATTTTTATTTATGCATCAATACCAACTTAAATCCACAATGCTTTCTCAAATTCATGTGTCACCCACAACCGGGCATTCAGGGTTTACCAAAACCTATGAACGGGTCAAACTTTCTTTTTACTAGGAGGGTATGAAACAGGACATCCACACCTTTGTGGTTGAATGTGAGGTTTATTAATGCAACAAGGGAGAAACTGTCAAAGCTCTGGGCACACTCCAACCGATTTTGATTCCCCCTTCTATTTCGTGAGATATTTCTATGGATTTCATTGTAGGCTTACATAAATCGAGCAATAAGTCAGTCATCATGGTGGTCGTAGATCGTATCTCTAAATATTCTCATTTTTGTGCTCTTCAACACCCATTCACAACTGCCACAATGGCTCAAATATTCATGGATAATATCTTCAAGCTTCATGGCATGCCTAATTCTATTATCTTTGACAAAGACCCCACTTTCACCATAAATTTTTGGCAAGAATTGTTCAAGCTACAAGGCACCCAATTGCATCTCATCACTGCCTATCACCGCCAAACGGATGGCCAAACTAAATTTGTCAATAAGTGTTTGGAAACATATTTGAGGTGTTTTTCATCTGAGTGGAAAAATTGGTGGGCTCAATGGTTACCCCTAGTTGAATGGTGGTACAACACGTCTTACCATACAACTACTCGCATGACTCCTTTTGAATCAGTGTATGGCCAAAAGCCCCCATCATTTCTCTCTTATATGCCAGGGGTCTCTAAGGTTCATAAGGTTTACAAAAATCTTACAGTCCACGAGGCTATTCTTTGTGCCCTCAAAGACAATTTGGTCAAGGCTCATAATCACATGAAGCAACATGCAAATCAAGGTCGTTTTGAACACCATTTTGTTGAAGGGGACCAAGTATTTCTTCGACTACAACCTTATAAGCATACTTCACTCAAAGCTCAACATTGTCAGAAACTTGTGCCAAAATTTTATGGTCCTTATACAGTGCTCAGGCGTGTGGGATCGATGGCCTATCAGTTAGCTCTACCTAGTTAGTCGAAGCTCCATCCTATTTTTCATGTTTCCTGCTTAAAGAAAGTGATTGGAACTAAGTGCCAAACTCGAACTAGTCTCCCCGAGTTGGATGAAGAAGGTTCCATATGGTTGCAACCACAAATAGTATTGGCCCAAAGAGAGCGTTGTCTCCGTCAGTGCACCATCCAAGAAGTGTTAGTTCAATGGAAAGATACACCTCCAGAATATGTCACCTGGGAGCCAACCACCATTCTACAACAATTACCTCATCTGAAGCCTTAAGGACAAGGTTGTTCTTCAAGGGGGAGGGCATGCTAGGGACATAACCTCCCTAACCCCTCATGTAGGTAGAATAATATAATTCCATGTGATAAAGGCCAATTTAATAATTCCTAGCAATAAGGAAGAATAATTCAAATGTAAGAAGACCTTATAGAAGATTCTGCTTCCAAAAGGATCTTCCTCTAGATTATTCTTTTGAATAGATAGATTTAGTATAAATAGAAGTAGAGGGTATGAGAAATCTTGTCTTGGATATTATTGTAATAGAGATTTGTTCTGCTGGAGGTTTCCCCCTCGAAAAGGAAGGTGAACATTTCTATCAGTAATCAAAGTGCTCTTTCTGGTGTTATTCTAGTATTATTATGGTATTGTTATGATTATATCATTGTTTCTCTTCCATTTCTATCTAAAATATTTGTGTTCTGCATACTATTTTATATCTGGAATAGTACAAAAATACAATAGATAATAAAGAGTTTGAATCGAAAGATCCCCCACAAAATACATGCAAGGGATCTACAATACCAAGTTCTTTCCTTTTCTCTAAACTGTTGCCTTCTCTAGTTGAGTTGCGCCCTTACTGCTATAGCGACCCTCAAAGGTTCGACCATCTAAGATCTGACCTCGAACCTCCATAAAATACTGATATCCTGTAAAGAAGAGGACGATTGGATCATAATATGAATCTCCCCCACTGAAGATGTAATATTTGGCCTCAGACAATAGATCTCTAACCCCAAGTGTGCCCTCCTTCAGTCTCCCCACCCAACTCAAATAATAATAATCTTTGAAGGAGAAAACCCCAAAGAATACAAAATAAAGTCGCCACAGGTATGGAAAGTGCATGCAAGATTGGATCTCCTCAAGATCCCACCTGCTGATCCCAAATCGAACCACCTTAGCTTTGATGGTGCGCCCTTCCTGCAAAAAACCCTCCAACAGTGCACCCCTCCTAAAAGAAAATAGTTGAAATAGATATGAACTAAATAAAATGACGAGGGTGGAATTTTTTACCACCTTGGCCAAGCTTGGACTAAGAAAGGATGGATATTTCACCCGCGTGCTGATCACTAGGGTTTTTCTAGCCAAAAACCCTCAAAATGCTCAAGCTGCCAGAGCTCAAAGATGCAAGTGAAAAATGATCAAGAATGACGAAGTGAGGCGCCCTCATCCTTTTTTATAGTCCAACTTCTATTTCCTTACTTAGATTATCAATTGGATTTCTAAAGTCTTTTCTACAATTATATTTTAGCCATTTAACTTATATCTCCTTATTTTCCAATGTCACTTTTCCTAAGAAGTCTTTAGCTCCTTAATGACATATTTTTCTCACCTTAGTCCCCATTTAGATGAGACTATAGATTAGGGGGGACAACTAGGATACTAAGTATTCAAGTTCCTTGGCCATATGGAAGGGGATCTTAAAGTCTCCCCTACTTGAAATTTCTTTCCCACAAGCAATTCTAATTCTGAATGTTGCAAGACTTGTTCACCTTCCCAAGAAGCGTCCTCAATTGGCAAATTTTTCCACTTAATCAGATATTCTTTGATACTCTTGTTTCTCAACCTCTTCTCCCTAACTTCCAATATGTGTTGAGGAATTAGAATCAATTGGCCATCCTCGTCAAGTGGTGTTAGTTCCTCAGTGACAGTCACTTGTTGGCCTAATTCCTTCTTCAAGCATGACACATGGAATATATTATGGATTTTACTCCCTAGTGGCAATTCAACCTCATATGCTACCACCCCAATTCTTCTACTCACCCTATATGGGCCATAAAAATGAGGCTTGAGTTTCTCCACACCATTTTTCTTAATAAATGACTGACGCTATGGTTGTAGCCTCAAGTAAACCAAGTCCCCTACCTCAAAGTTGTGCTCCACTCTATTTTTATCTGCATCTATATTTTGCTAGTTTTGAGCCCTCTACAAATGATCTTTAATCTCTTTAAGTATCTCCTAACTTTCTTGTATCTAGTCCCTAGCCATAGGAGCCATGTTGTCCTCAAGAGAAATTTCTATGAAGGTGAGTGAATCATAGCCATATAGTGCCCTGAAGGGTGTCATTCCAATGGACCTGTGATGGGTAGTGTTATAACAATATTATCCCAAATGAAGCCACTTGACCCACACTTTCTGTTGTCCTACCACATAATTCTTGAGATATCCCTCCACCCATTTATTGACTATTTCTATTTTTCCATTATTTTGTGGGTGATAGCTTGTACTAGGGGTCAAATCGGTTCCAACAAGCCTAAATAACTCCTTCCATAAATTTCTCATGAATCTGCTATCCCTGTCACTCACGATATTCTTGGGTAAGCCATGCAATCTGAAGACTTCTAGGAAGAACAATTTTTCTACCTGAGACTCACTACACTCCGTGGATATGGAAAATAAATGTGCAAACTTCGTCAAGCGATCCACAACTACAAAAATGACATCCTTTCCCTGCACCTTAGGAAAATCGGTGATGAAATCCATGGATATGTTCTCCTATTTATGTACTGGAATGGGAAATGGTTGAAACAAACCTTTTGGATGAGTATGCTCAACATTGTTCTATTGACAAGTTGTGCATTCTCTAACATATCACATAACACCCTCCTTGAGGCCCTTCCATGCAAACCTCTCTCTAATCTACCTATAATCCTTGAGAAAACCTTGGTGCCCCATTAGTGTCGAATCATGGAATGCCCTTAGCACCCTTCCCTTGAATTTAGATTCTGGAACCACATAAATCCTTCCCTTATAGTAGATAAGGTCATCCAAAATCCAAAACTGATCATCCTAAATTTGTCCATCCATCAACTCACATGCAAACCTGTTTTTGGAGTACTCCACCAAGAGGTGTGATTTACACTAGTCAACTGATATTTAAGACATGGCGTAAGATGAAGGTCTCCTAGACAAGGCATATTCTACAACATTATTTTTCCCTTTTACAAACTCTATGTCAAAATCATAGGCCTATATCTTGCTCACCCATTTCTATTGTCTTTCATTGAGGTCTTTTTTCTCCAAAAAGTATTTGAGGCTGTTGTGATCGGTTATGACTATAATTTTGGCTCCAACCAAGTATTTCTTGAACTTAGCTAGTGCATGCATGATAACTAGCATCTCCTTTTCATAAATGGTATATAATAACTCGGGTCCTTAGATTTTTCTTCTTTCAAAAGCAATAGGATGCCTGTTTTGCATGAGGACAACCCCAATTCGTTCTCTTGATGCATCACACTCTAGTATACATGGCTGGGAGAAACATGGTAATGCTAAGACCAGACACAATCTCATGACCTTGTTCATTTTATCAAAAGTTTTTTGTGTTGCTTCAGTCCACTTAAACGCACCCTTCCTGGTTAGATTAGTCAAAGGTGCATAGAGTTGTGAAAAACCCTTAACAAATCTCCTATAGCAGGTGAAAATGCCAAGGAATCCCCAAAGCTCTGTGAGTGTCTTGGGTGTTGGAAAATCCAAAATGGTTTGTATTTTGTCTTGATGAACTTGTACCCCTTGTACCCCAATAATATGTCGCAAGTATAAGACTCCTATCATTCCAAATTCACATTTATATTCTTTGGCTTATAAAGATTGTTCCTCCATGATGCTTAAAATTTCATCCAGATTATTGAGGTGATGCTCCCAATTTTTTCTATAGATCAAAAAATCATTAAAGAAAACCAACAGATACTTTCTCAACTGTTTGTTGAAAATGTGATTCATGCAAGATTGGAAGGTAGATGGTGCGTTAGTTATCCCAAAGGGAATAACTAAGAACTCATAGTGCCTATTATCCCCATTTTGTGGATAACTAAGGAGATTATGTCTTGAGGCCCTCAGGTTGCAGATATGGAGTGTCGACAGATCACATGACCAACAATACCCTTTTCCACAGTTGGAAACCCTTCTCACCACCACATATGGTTACAAATTTCCATATTTCATCCACCACATCAGTTGGCTTATGGAAGGCAGTGGGCCTTGCTCCATGAGGTACAAATCAGTATTATGGTGAGAATCATTTCAATATTTAAGCCAATTGAGTATGTTGTATCTTGGATTGCTCTAGACTTCATGATATATGCTTGTACATTATTCCTTTTTCCCTACTTTACCTTGGTGGTTGACATTGTGCCCTAGTAAGTGGTTTTCATTGGGGATGGGTTTGCTAATAGGAACTCCCTTTAAGAGCCATCATATAGTTCTCGACCATAATTACCACTTTCCATCATTATTCCCCTCCATTTCCTTATCTCTTTGGATTTTAGGGTGTATTGACCCAAGAAGGGTTTGCCCCTCATTCTATGGGAAGAAGGGATTGAAGGCCCAAAGGGATTGATGTTGGGTAAAATATAAAATCCTTGTATGAACCTTCCATATGCTTCGCCCAGGGATCAACCAAGAAAGTAGTGAAACACTTATCTTTGAGTAAAGGGGACCGGCAATATACTAAAGAATGCTTAAAAGGTTAGTTAAAGGATAGGAGGTCTCATCACGAGCGGACCTATCACGTCCATGAATATCTAGTGGTATGAAATTTTCATCATTTGGTCAACAAACCAGGTTAATGGCTCTCATTTTCATGGATGAGCGAAAGGGGGTCTCATCACGAGCCAACCTTCTCATTTCCATTAGGTGTTTGTGGGTGAAATTTCCATTATTTGGTCACCATGCCAGGGCAGTGACCTTCAACCTCTCCTTAAAATTATGAAAGAATGAAATAATGACAATTAATGGGCTTGGAAAAAGTGCATTGCGAACGAAGGTACCACACACCCTCTACAAAGGCACCCATGAATGAGACACTACAACTCCTTGTATGTCATGAGCCCTATGCCCATTGAGTCTTGACCCCAACCAGTTCATCCACTTTACATGGCTTAGAGAGGGATATCTTGGAAACTCTCCTTGACCTAGGTCAAGATCTACCCAATAGGACACCTCGTCAACCCTCCCATATTTAAGCTTGACAAGTCACATAGTGTCTTTGAGAAATTAATTGTTTGATATAGTGATCTTTGATGCACATTCTTAGGTGGCTCATTTATTAATTGGATTCACTTATCATGATGTTATGACTTAAGATCCTTGGAGGGCGTGCTCATCTGTGTTTACAGGACCTAGTTGGTGGACAATTTTGGGAGAAAAGGCCTAGATTGGGCTTCCATGGGGCTGCAAGCCCAAGGATTGTATGCTAATGGCCCACATGTCGGATGAAGAAAATCAAACTTGAAAGGCATTGAATATGACTTGGACGATGTATCCTAGCCCCCATATGGAAAACGTTTTTCCCAAGAGAGGAAAATCGTCTCATTTTTTAGCATGACATCATCTAGGGGGTTAAGGCTTGGTGGTGATGTATCCACTCATTGACACATGGAAGTTTTGAGGAGGAGGAGGTCTTAACCATGAGGATATTTCCTATATGCTTGACATGTGGCCTTTGGAGGCCTACCCATGATTCTCCAACACCAACAAATTCTTCTAAGTGGCAAAACATCCCCTAAAGGGGAGACATCCATGTAAATTAGGGTTTAACTTGTGCAAAAGTGAAAATTTAAATGACCTTTTTAATATTACTTTGTTAAAGGGGAAAAACATTAGGGTTTTTGACCCCTAGTCTTGTGGTTTACCCCTTAATTTATGGACAAGTCACCTAAGTGACATTTTGTATAAATAAGAGATCATAAGATCTCATTTGAACATAAATCTCCCTCTTGTGAGAGGATTTGTGATGCAAACCCCATGCCTCTCCTAGGGTTTGCGCGACCTCCTAGTATAGTATCGTTCAAGAACTGGAGTCAGATTGACTCTTAGGGCCCCTACGAGACCCCCAAACAAGTTTACACATGCCCTCTTTATCCCCATGTGCAGGTTCTAAAATACCCACAAGCACTTTCCTGGTGCCTTTCCCTTTTAAAATTTTAAACTACAGATGCTATCTCCCTCTGCTAAGCCCCTTTCCTCATACGTCCTTGGGCTATGACCCAGGGCTTAACCCAAAAGGTGCTAAGCCTTCAGGCTTCAGGACTCTTGACGCCAAACACTTCTCCTATCTCCCAAAGTGTACAGTAGTTGAAGCTACGGATTAGGCACCACATGCCCTCCTTCAAATCGATGATCAAGGTGTGATTTTGGCCTCCGGGCTTTAGCTGACTTCACTCGTGCTCCCTTATCCCTTTTCTCCCAGAGCGTTATACCTCCGAATATGTGGATCTATCGACGTGTGTCCATGACAAATCGATGGTTGGAAGAGCTTAGACCCTCGAGTCTTCAGCCACTTTGGCGCTCTTTTACTCTCCCTTTACTCTATCGTGGAATTGTAGGATCACGTGGCGCGTGGCCTCGCGAGATCCAACAGTCACGGTTCACTTCGCTCCTCCAGGGTTTCGGCGATACCACACCTTGTACACCCTTCTAACCCTCGAATACATGAAGTACCGAAGGTCCTATGGGTTATCCTTCGATCGACTTCGCCAGATCTGACGGTTGTCAGCTCTCTGGTGATCTCCAGCTAGATCTCCACCTTCGAGTCTTCAGACTCTCACCTTAAAGGGATTTCCGATCGCTTTTCCTCTTGAGCTTAACCTTTCGAGGTATATGAGACCTCTGTCTGCCTTTTTGAGATCTCCTCCCACACTATAAAATGTTGGAACTTAGAAAATCTCGAAGTTCCTCCTTCGATACTCATGGTCGTTATTTATCTTGACCTTGTCCCTCTTATATATATATATATATATATATATATAAGCTCTATGTCTCCCCTGTGTGCGCTTCCTTTGAACTTAGAAACGTTCGGACTTAGAAAACTTTCTAAGTCTTTTCTCCTCAAAGGCTCAGATTGCTATCTCTCTTGAGCTTGGTTCTCCAAATTTTTAAAATCTTGGGTGCACTCCTTGCGACCTTGGAACTCTTCCACTTGACTACTCTCCTCTGGGACAAAGAGTGTGAGAACAACTCGTCCTGCACACTCCTTGTGTGGCTTTGTGCTTCCTCTACACTACTTCTATCAAATATTCAACGTTATCTCTCATGAGATTCTCTAAGTTAAACTTAACTCTATCAACGGACTCCTTGTGGACAATGTGCACTCCTCGCATGAGCTCTCAGAAGAGAAACAATTGAAACTTATTCTAACTCTACAAGTTCATGTATTTAACCACCAAATGCATTCATGAGCACAAAACAACATAAACAAAGAATTTAAATGAACAGAAAGCCTACCATTCATTCAGATAAACCCAATAACAACAACATCAAACATTTGGATCAAAGCTCCTCTGTTCTATTCATTTAACTAATGAAATATACATAGATACATGCAGTCCTCCACTGGTTCTTCAACAAACTTATACAATGCTCTCTGGCTCTCACAACAACAACTCTCTCTCTCTCTAAAAACTAACTCAAAACAAGCAGCAACAACAACTTCATTGGTTTTAACAACCCTCACCAATGAACAATAAAATAAATTATATACATGAAGGGGCTTCTCGAGCCTTCCCTCCTTCCTACCAACTGCTCTCCTATCACATTAATGAGCATTTACAAAACAAATCAGAGCCAAACTCAAGATCTGTACAATACATCTATACATTAAAGATATTACAATCTGAAAGGATATTTTGGGGATGGCCTTAGCCTCCATCCATTAATTAAATTTCTTTTCATTAAAATTCAAATTCAAAAAGGTGCGCTCCCCTTTGTATATTCCAAATCAACTTCATATATGTGTTGTTTGATGTGTTGTCCTCCATCATGTCCTCCTCTTTGAATGTTGATGTAGATGCTCCAACATCATACTCCTCTGGCCAAAAATTCACGGACTCTTGTCCATTAGCTCCTGCACTATATTTCCTTGCTTCACAATGTCTACTTCACTTACCCAACTGGCATCCTATTCTGGATGGCCTTTCCACTTAACTAGATAGTCAACATAAGTATTTCTTCTGGTCCTCTTGCCAATCCTCTGATCTATAATCTTCTCCATCTGTGGCTTCTCTACTACAGGCATTTTTTCTTCCCATATGATCTCCTTATGATAATATAATCCTCCTACCTCATCTTCCCTATAAGGATACAAGGCTGCAACATTAAAAATAGGTGATATTCCCACATTGTCTGGCAACTCAATTTCATAATCATTTGCTGCAAATTTCCTAAGGATCTTGCGTGGTCCAATATTTTTCATTTTTAGTTTTTTATATGTTCCCCTTGGGAACCTCTCCTTCCTCAAGTGTGCTAATACTTTATCTCCAACTTCAAATTGAATCTCTCTCCTATGTTGATCAAATCTGTCTTTGTACTTCTTTCTGTTGTCTTGCAACTGCTCCTTGATCTCACCATGAAGTTTTTTCATCTCTGCAACAAAATCTTCATCTCTTGCACTTTTGAATTCATTCTGTTCCAAATTTCTTAGTTCTGATATCCCTCTTGGGTGCATTCCATACACTATCTAGAATGGAATATTTCTTGTGCTCGTATTTGGTGAATCATTGTATGCAAATTATGCTTGTGGCGGACTCTGATCCCACTGACTGTTATGCTCAGTGGCTAAGATCCTCAACAAATTCCCTAAAATTTTGTTTACCACCTCAGTCTGTCCATCTGTCTGAGGCTGATATGTTGAACTGAAGGACAAATTTGTCCCCAACTTTTTCCACAATGTTCTCTAGAAATGACCAACAAATTTGGTGTCCTTGTCTGAGATAATGCTCCTGGGCAAGCCATGTAGCCTCACAATTTCTTTTAAAAAAAGACTTGCTATGTGTGTAGCATCATTAGTTTTTTGGCATGGTATAAAGTGTGCCATCTTGGAAAATATGTCAACTACCACAAATATGGAATCACTTCCCCTCTGGGTTCTTGGCAATCCCAACACGAAATCCATGCTGATAGCATCCCAAGGCCTGTCTAGAATAGGCAATGGATGATAAAGACCAGTGTTATGTTGTATTCCTTTTGCATACTGGAAAATTCTGCATTTGTTCACAAATTTCTTCACTTCATATCTCATGCATGGCCAATAGTATGAGCTACTCAATTGTGCAAATGTTTTATCATGGCCAAAATGTCCTGCTAGGCCTCCACTATGCTCTTCCTTCAACATATTGTCTCTCATTGATCATTTTGGTATGCACAACTGGCTTGCGTTAAACAACATTCCATCCTGAATCAAATACTCCATCTCCTTAGCAAAGGATTTGCATAGGCTTCATAAGCTTCTTTGAAATCTACATCTTCACCATACATTTCCTTAAGGTGTTCAAACCCTAAGGTTTCCACTTTGAATTCCTGCATGATCAAACACCTCCTACTCAAAGCATCTGCAACTTTGTTTGCACTACCATAAATATGCTTGATAACAAAAGTGAAATTTGCATAAATTCCACCCATTTTGCATGCCTCGGATTCAGCTTCTCCTGCTTAGTAATGAATTGTAGAGCTTGATTATCATTGTACAACACAAATTATTTGGGAATAAGATAATTTCTCCACTTATTTAAGGCTTGAATCACTGCATAGAACTCTTTATCATATGTGGAGTATTTATTCTTGGTATCATTAAGCTTCTCACTGAAATATGCTACAGGTATGTTATCCCAACTTACGACTGCTCCAATTTCTACTCCACTTGCATCACACTTTACCTGGAAGATCTTCCCAAAATATGGCAGGACCAGAATTGGTTGTTCTGTGATCTTATCCTTCAATATCCTGAAGCTTTTCTCATCCTCTTCTGTCCACTTAAAAGATTTTTGTCTCTTCTTCACAGTGTCTAATTTTGGTGCACATATACTACTGAAATTTCTGATACATTTCTTATAGAAACTTGTTAATCCATGGAAACTCCTTACCTCAAATGTGCTCCTTGGTGATGGCCAATCTCTGATAGCTCTCACCTTCTCTGGATCCATCTTCAACTCATTGGAAGAGATCACAAAACACAAATATATGAGTTTTGTCTTCATAAAAGAGGACTTCTTTAAATTTATCAACAACTTCTCTTGTTGCAATCTCTTCATCACTAATGTCAAGAGTCTCAAGTGTTCCTCTTCAGTTTTACTGAAGACTAGTATATCATCTAGATATACAATGGCAAATTTTCCTACAAAGTCTTTAAGTACTTCATTCATCAATCTCGTAAATGTGTTTGGGGAATTTGTTAAGCCAAATGGCATAACAAGCCACTCATACAGCCCTTCATTTGTTTTGAATTTTGTTTTCCATTCATCTCCTTCTCTCATCCTTATCTGGTGATAACCACTTTTCAGATCTATCTTTGAAAAATAACTTGCTCCACTCAAGCAATCCATCAAATCATCCATCCTGGGTAAAGGAAATATGTACTTGATAGTGATGTTGTTGATGGATATGGAATTTTTGCACATTCTCCATCCTCCATCCTTCTTAGGACTCAATATAGTTGGTACCAGGGGATTAAGCTCTCTGTGACTAAACCCTTCTCTAATAGATCTTGAAATTGGTTCTTGACCTCTTCATTCTCTTGAGGTGTCAATCTGTATGATGCTTTGTTTTGCAAGTTTTCTCTTGGAATAAGATCAATGTGATGATTGATTCTCCTAATGTGTGGCAGTGAGAAAGGTAACTCATCCACTACTATGTCAGCAAAATTTTCCAGCAGCTCCTAAATTTCTTCAAGCAGATCATCCACAGTAGTACTGGTAAGGATGACTGTATGCTTTCTCACCACAACAAATTGCATCTCTTGCTCCTTTTTTACTTCATTCAAGAGATCCTTCCCACTCATGAGAAGTATGATTGGGATAGATTCTTCCTTCACCTTATTATCCTCTATTGGAAACAACATGTGTGTCCTACCATTCTTCTCTAGGGTGTAAGTATTCTTCCTCCCATCATGTATGACATTTCTGTAAAACTGCCATGGTCTTCCCAACAAAACATGACAAACATCCATGGGTATTACATCACATAAAATCTCATTTTTTTATCCTCCTTTTAGCACTGCAAGTCACACTTTTACTGCTAAAGTGTAAGCTCAACACCCATCAATAGGTTTAAAGATAAGTTTTTTATGATGATGTCAAATGGATCAAAACTCAGTCAGAACAGTGAAATCGCAGAAATTTCCAGAATAGATGTATCAACAAATGAGGTATTGGATAACTTAGATTAGGGTTTTGAAGAGTAAAATGGATAGATAGAAGACATAATGAGAAAATGAAAATACCTACCACTCACAACAGACAATACTAGCAGACATCTGAGGAAAGTCTTTTGACATAAGAACTTCTTTAATCAAAAGATAAAACTCTAAAAAATCATAGCAACATTACAACAAATCCTCCATTGCAATACATATACAATAAATCAAATGAATCTTTCAAATGACAACAAATTAGAGTAAGATTAAGATAAGATAATGGAAATAAATTGATTTCTATTAATAAAACTCAAGTATGATACACAAAATACAGAGGATGGCTCTGTAATTCCACAACTTCAAAAAAAGTATGAGTCTCATTATAATCCTTCCAACCTCCTCAATGATTTCTAATGCCTCTCTTATATCCTAGGTTGTCAATGAAAACTTTACAATTTGAATTCCCCCTCTTGCATAGGATTCTAGACCTTGGAGATAGGTGGCAACAATCAAAGACACAAGAATCCAAAAAACTACTAATTTTCATAAAATTGTTGAAAGTCATTAATAAATTGTTTCCAACTCACTGCATGAGTTCTTTAATGGAGTTGAAACTTAGGTGTGGGTGTCCCTTAGCATCTAACTGATCTTTGAGAATTCGTTTGAACCCTCCTTGACAGGTGGCAACAGTCAAACAAGCTGAATATCCAACAACTATGCAAAACAGAGAGTTTGTAGCGCCACTTGCAACGCACTGGTGTTTTAATTATATCTCTCGAATGAAATATTGGGTTAGGCTGAAATTTGGACAGAAAGTCAATGAAATTATCATTATACTACACAAAAAATTTCAGAAAAACCCACATCACCGTTTTGGAGTTATGATCAAATATTTAGATGTGTCTGCTACAGGAAATGAGTTCGCAGCGAAGTTCGCAACGCCAGGAGAAATCAAGCGGCCACACTCCTTTCCTAACCTCTATTAGCACTAGAAGTCCCCTTCAAATTGCGTTGAAGGTAAGCCCAGTACCCATCAATTTATATTTCATGGTTGGTTTCAAAGAGGTCAAATGGGCGCAAACTCAATGATAATAACGTTCTAACTCAGAAATCTGGACTAGCGTGCACCAACCATTGAGGTCTTGAATCAACTTCAGTCAGTAATTTGGAGTAAGGGTGAGTAGGAGGAAGATTTAGTGAGAAAGGTGTAGAGGTCCGCTATGAACATCAGATTTTCCAGTAGCCTAAGGAGGAAAAACTTAAACACGAGGTCATCTTGGATTCAAATTTCAAGGAAGCTGAAAGAAATCATAACAGTACTATAATCAAACATTTATCATAATACAGTTACAACAATCCATGTGAATCAATCAAACATGAACTCTCTCAGTATCAGAGGAAAATAATATGGAGTAAGAAAGATGACTTAGATTAACCAAGATGTCTCAAAAACAAATACATAACCAGAGAACCAGTTGTTCTCAATAAAAATATTACAATATCAGGGAGCCTAGCTTAACCATTCGACCTTAAAAAAAATAAGAACTGCCTATATATACTAAAATGATGCAACCACCAGGAATGTGATCATATCACTTCCTTCAAAGCCTTCATTTGGTGCCCACTCTGTCAAGTTGTGCAGACCTCATTATGTCAGACGCGAGCCAAACATAGTTATGTGCTTTACAGGAAAAATCGCCCATAAGGAAGCTTCAGATCGTAAGTGTGCCTTCATGGATGCTCTCTGCAACGTTCTCCATTTATGGGATGAGGCAAGGTCCCATCTTCTTCCCACAATATTCAATAACTGTCTTCATTGGGATTAGGACTGGGCCTGACACCCATAATTTTTCTCAGACGGTGCCAATGACTTCTACGAGTCCATCATGATGCCTCGATGCCATGAATGGTCTTTTTTTGTGACCAATGTAAGCTTTGCAGGTGGTAGTTTGACAGTGTATGCACAGGGGTGATGTGGAGTGAGGTGCTTGGCGAAAAATCGTATGGCCCAATGAGTGAGCGAAGACCATGTGGAAGGAATTGATTGGGGGAGTGGAGGCTGGGACGAGGTTGCAGTGGCAAGGGAAAGGAAGAAGTGGCAGAGGAATGAGGGAGGTGTGATAGGCGGGGAGGAGGTGACGTGTAAGGGAGAGTAGAAAGTGAGTGGGACAAGTGTCGGGAGGTGAGAGGAGGTATCGAGAAGGGAGACGTGATAGGTGGAGAAAGGGTGCTTGAGCTGCTTAGGCCTCCAATATTTTCTTTTTCCCTACGGAAATCATGGGAAGAATTACACATGATTTACACCATAATGATCTTGAGGGTAAACGTCAATTTCTGTCTAATTTTAAGAAACAGTCTGCAGATCCTTGTGTTAACATATAGGCCCCATGGGGGATAGACACCTCCCTGTGAGGCTCTAAGAAATCCTTTTGCAGTTTTAGTGCCTTAGTATTGGGTTGTGGAGTCACTTATAAAAACAAAAACAAAATAAAAATGATATTTACAATGACATGGGAAGCCACTCATGGCTTAAGTAAAAAAAAATTCAGAAAATGCCCATTTACAGGGCTACCAAAAACTTCAGAAATTTTGAAGGGGTTGATCCATAAGGCCTCAAATTTGTCGTGCTTGCCTTTATCTTGCCTAGGTGCATCCCATTTAAGTACTAGATCTCCCAGTTGGAAATCCTCTTTGTTGACCTTTTTGTCAAAATCTTGTTTGATCTTCTGTTGATGGTCATGTGCTTTGTCCAATAGTTGCTCCCTAGTCTGTTGCACTTCTACCAGCTATTGTATTCTTCTAATAATATCATATGGTTCTCCCTGGTAATCTTGTAAGAATTTTTCCACAAGCAAGGCAAGCTGAGAAGGAAATATGGCCTCAACTCCATACACAAGATGGAAACGAGAGACACCAAGAGATCTCTTTGTTGTCACTTTGTCAGCCCATAAAGCAAATTTAAGCTTTGAATCCCATGCCTTCTTGTTGTCCTCTAACATTATTTTAATGATCTTAATAAGGCTCTTGTTAGAGGACTATTCCAGTCCATTACTTTGGGGGTAGTAAGGAGTAGAGTGAAGCAATGTGATTCCAAACTGTTCACAAAACTTAATCAATGGTTCAGCATTAAAGGTTGAAGCATTATTAGTGAAAATTTTGTTTGGACAACCAAATCTTGCCACAATATCCTCAAGAAAACCAATGATTACTTTGTGGGAAGAATTTCTTGTGGGGATAGCTTCTATCCACTTAATAAAGTAGTATGTGGCAGTCAAGATCCATCTATGCTGACCACTTGAAGCAGGGTGGATTTCCCCAATAAAATCTAGGACCCAATTTTGTAAAGGTCCTGAAGCTACCACATGCTTCAATGGAAAAGAATTGAGTTGCAACTTTCCAGATAACTTCTGACACTTAACGCAAGCCCTGATTTTAGAACAAACATCAGTGAAGAGGCTAGGCCAAAAATATCCTGCCCTGAGAATCTTGTAGGTTGTGGTTCTCCAGAAGTGATGCCCCCCACATAAACTGTCATGAAAATCATACATGATCTTTTGGGCTTCCTGTGGGTCTATACACCTAAATAGCACTCCCAAAGGGTCTTTCCAATATAAGACTTGATCAATCAAACAATATTTAATTGATTTGAGCTTTAAAGCTCTTACCTTTCTCGTTTCCATGCCATCAGGCACTACTATAAATGGAAAGAATTTTCGACGCCCTATTGTCGTACCCCCGACGTTTGGCGTCCCTCAACCATCGCTTATGAGGGCTCAACAGGCATCGAAAAATCTCCCGTGGTTTTTCCAACGTTGGATGATCGTCGATATTCCGACTCCCCTAATGTCTGATAACCGACAGCCTTTAAAAATTTAATTTCAAAGGACAACCGGAAAACTACCAACGACGTCCATCGATCTACCGACGAATATTCCGACACTATCCCATCGACGGGACCGATGAGAGTGTTGTAGTTTCGACGCTTTGCTAGGAGCATTTCCCATCGGAAGTTCGACCTGTAGTAGTCGGAAGACCAACGGACCTGAATATTTAAAAAAAAAATTGTTGAAAATAGGCGAGGCATTATTTTTCGCAAGTTCATAAAAGGCACAGAAGGTTTCTTCAACACTGACCAACCCATTCCGGTTGCCAAATTCTACAAGATCCCGGAGAAAATCATCTGTTGGCTCAAGCTTCAGCAAAGGCAGAGATGGATTGGTTGTTGCAATTGGAAATGGGGCAAAGAAATGGCATGGAATTTATCAAAAGATGATTCTATCAAGTAATAGGGCAAATAAATGGCATGGAATTTATCAACATTAGTCCCTCATGGCCGCATAAATGTATTTTCTATGTTCATACCAAACCAAAATTTATTCACTTGTAGCACCTATGGGATTCACAAAATGGGTTTAGTAACTCTAATCATCTAGTCATACCATTTGTTGAAAGTGGCCTCATTGAATGAAAAATTCTTAGTGTCCTTCCAACT
>SNQJ01S0113278.1:14030-28500 GCA_010110895.2 Picea sitchensis
TAAGTGCTACCATCACCTAAGAACATTCTAGAGGAGGAATCTTCTAGAAGTAGAACCTTCTAAGAAGTCATCTTACATTTATTATATCTAATTACCCATTTATTATATCTAACTACCATAGCGGGCCTTATTTAATAATATAGTGGACCTAGTCCAGCTTACATTAAATGACCTCTACTATTATCACTATGCCCCCCCCACTACCTCTCTAGCTACCTTACAATATCTGTGATCAATTTCACAATTTCAGCAAAGTTTTGAATACATCTCCTTAAAAAAATTATTTTTCCTAAAAATGACTGAATTTCTTTTACATTCCTAGGGATGTTTATTGTGTCTATAGCTTCAACACTTTTAACATCAATTCTAATTCCATCTCGAGACACAATATGGCCCAAGAGTTTACCTTCTATCATAGAAAAGTGAGACTTTTTGGGGTTTAAAGACAGACCGAACCTGTGACATTTCTCAAACGTCTGCCTAAGATGTATCAGGTGATATTCATTAGATTTAGAAAAAACGGTTAGATCATCAAGATAGATAACCACAAATTTGTCTCTTTCGCCAATGAAAGCGATATCCATAGCGCATTGGAAAGTAGCACTTGCATTCATTAAACCAAAAGGCATCTTATCATACATAAATGTACCCAAAGGGGTGGTAAACATTGTCGTTTCATTATCGTGTTCATAGACGACAATTTAATTATACCCGAAAAATTCGTCGATCATTGACATCCTATTTGCCCCAACTACTTTTTATAAAACATGATCCATTTTGGGTAGGGGGTAATTATCTTTGAGGGATTACTTATTAAGATTTTTGAAATCGACACACAATCTAATTTCCCCATTTTTATTTCTAACCAAGACCAGGTTTTCTACCCAATCTGAGTATCTCAATGGTACAATTATCTTTGCATCTCAGAGATTTTTGACTTCCTTTTCGATCACAGGCAATAAAATAGGATTAATTTGTATGGGTTTTTGTCTAGAGGGTTTGACACCAGGCTTCAGGGGTATCTTATGTTCGATCACAGAGGTGTCATAGGTTCTCAACTCTTCATATGACCAAGCGAAAATGTCTTTGTACTTTCTAAGAAAATCTGCATATTTATTTTTGGTTTCAAGGGACAGATACTTGAATAGCTTCACCAACCGAGGGTTTTCTTTAGTACCTATGTCACAGTCTTCAAACTCTTCAGGTTGAGGCTGTAGAGGGGATTTTGAAGGGATATCATCTTGATTGAATAATCTTTCCAAGGGAATCATACACTTGGGGATCTGGTTATTTTTAAGAACAAGCATTCGATGATTCACGATTTTATCATGGAACTCTTGAGAATCCTCCCCTTCCTGCATGATCCAAATAGGATCGTTTTGGTTTTCTTGGACAACATGCGTTTCATCAAACTCGTCTATAGATTCCAAAAATTTGCGAAGTTGTTCATCGTCCTCAAAGACTTGCCAATGTTGTATGTTATTCGGTATAGACGCTCGGTGCCTCATTTGTATGTGATACTTTAGTTTAAATGTAGTGGGAGGTGTGAACATTGAGGCTTCTTTGGCTAACGCATCAGCATGTTGGTTTTCAGTTCTTGGAATGAAATGAACATTCACAGAGGAGAAGAAATTTTCGATCAGATCCTAGACACAATTCCTGTAGGACCTCAACCTAGGATGTTTGGCCTACTACCGTCAATTTACTTGTTTTATGATTAACTCAGTGTCACCAAATATTTCAAGGTTTTTTATTTTCATTCTCCTAGCGGCTTCTAATCCTAAAACTAAGGCTTCATACTCACATACATTATTTGTCCAGTCCATGTTCCACTGTAACCTATAGGAAAAGGGAATTACAAATTGATCATCAGGAGCCACAAGGAGTGCCCCTGCTCCAGCCCCTAAGTAGGATGAAGCACCGTCAAAAAACATTTTCCATATACCAGTACTATTTACATTTTTTTTAATTTTTTCTTTTTCTGAGTTTTCTTCTGTACAACTTTCATTTATACCTACCTCAAAATCGTCATCAATAGATCAGATACAATTTCCTAAATCTTGATTGGCAATATATACAGGATGGTTATTTGGGTTATGTGGATCACCTATCATGAATGCCAACCTATTTTCTCTGTAAAGACGCGTGTATTGTCCTCCAAAAACTGGAATCGTAGTGTATCTCATGTCAAGCTGGAGAGATCCTCCAAGATTGGAACCCCATGATCTAGATGACAAAATACCATACTTTGGAGGGATGTCGATGACCACTACGTCCATAAGAATGCCTTTTGTGGGTATTTGTGCCAGAACTACCACCAGGTATTTAATCATGCCTATGCATTTGACCTTTCTTGAATCAAATGAATATAAGTCTCCATATGGCCTGGTGATTTCGTGGCCTAGTTTCTCCATAATGGCTTTTGGCATCACATTGTGAGATGCTCTAGAATCTAGCATGTAGTTATGAAGTAGGTGGTCGAACAAGGTTAACATGATATAAAAGGGGGCTATAGTGTCTCTCACACCTTTGAAATGCGGACCAAAAACTATGTGCGGCTTGTCATCTTCTAAGTTGATGACATTGGCTCTAGCTTTCATCTTTCGAAAAGATAATCATCTTGAAAATTTGTTTTTTGTATATGGGATTTTTAGCCAATTCAACAAGTGGGATAGGGATTATGATTTTATTTATTTCATTTTCCAGATAAAAATTTCCCAGGACCTTGTCACTCTCTATGTTTGGGGCCTCCATTCCTTTCTTTTAATCTTTTCTTTGTGGTGGGGACTTGGTTTCAATCACAGGATCCTTTGTTTTCTTAGCAGGTGTTCCTACTGACTTTGACTTGACAAGTTGTGTGTCAGTGGTTTGGGTTTTTGCAGTTTTTTTCTCAGCAACCTTTGGAGTTGCTTCATCAGTTTTGCCTCTAGGAAAAATATTTTTGGTTGGGGTGGTTGGAAGACTCTTGTTCCTAGGTATCAAATTATATTTCTCGTGAAGTTAGGAAATAATTTCATCTGCGATACCTTGATAGGCTAAATCTTCAGAAGTATCGTTGCTAACATTGTCTTCTGATCTAATTTCATTATTTAAATATTTTTCATAATCTTGTCTTGATAAATAAGGTGATTTATTATCATCGCCAAGATTATTTATATCCTCATCGAACTCTTCAAAATATTCTAGGTCTTCTTCTCCAATGAAGTGTTCACCTTTGAAGGGGGTTGGAATTTTTTGATCTTTATTTTTTATTATTTTATGTGGGGCCTGAGGATCAAGATTCCTTCTAAAATCCTTCCTAGGAAAATTATCCCTTTTTGATTTCTCTAGTTCCATTTTTTAGATCTTATTTGAAAGTTCTCTAATTACCTTAGCCATATCGTCTATTTTATCTCTCGAGGATTTCCCCGATTCTGAGGATCCACCTTGTTCTTTGAATTTCCTATTTTCTTTGTTCTCGATTTCTATTTTTGCTTTTAATTTCCCTGATGCCATCATGTTCGATTCGATTTCTAGAGCAGCAGCATCTTTCATTTTCATGAGATCTACTGATCTCCTTTCTCTCAATAATAGAGAGAAATCAGAATCAAAGGCTCCAGCAAAATTCACCTTTGTTGCGGGTTGCGAAGGTTTGACCTCGACTGTGATTTTATTATACAACTTGTTAAACCTCTGCGTGAATTCTAGAATTGATTCTGAATTTTTCTTTCTAAGGGCTCTGAATTCAGTTAGGTAATAGAGGTGGTCTCTCCTCTCCCCCCATTGTCTGATAAAAGCATTTTCAATCTCTTTCTAAGATCTTAGAGATCTGGCTACTAAAACTCGAAACCAGGTTCTTACCTATGCTTCGAAATTTTAAACGAGGAGTCTAGAATAGACATCTTCGTGTTCTATTCTGAGGATGTCGGCAAATTGATCAAAAAAATTTATGTGCTCTTGAGCGGTCAAATCTCCTTCGCTTGTAAATTTGGGAAGGCTTTTCATATAATTTTCGGGAAGATCATGTAGAGGAACTGGGAGGACAAGGGGGGCATATCTAGTAGCTACTTTAGCAAAGATTCTAGGACGCGGTGCTTGGCCACCTATTGGTCCCCCTGGGGCACCACCTCCAGCTCCATCACCTCCATGTGTAGCCATTGATAGATTTGAGGCTTAAGCTCGGAAATTTTGAGGAGAAGGTTCACGAAAATCTAGGGAAAACACTTTGGGAAAAGAGAACATATCGTATGAGAGGGGGAGCGAGACGGATCTCTCAAGTGTTTCCGAAATGTTCAACTGCGTAAAATCAGCCTGACAAATAGTATATATGGGTGAAATGACTTGTCTAAGGGATCTTCATGATTTTAAAATCTTTTCCGGATCAGACACTGGCGAGGTCTTCTTGTCGTCCAAGTTCGTTTTGGTGTTCTTTTGGCTAATAGCCATTTTACTTATCATGGAGTTGCCAAGTGAAAAATAAAAGTAGCCTTAGACATTTTTTCTATCTTTGTTCACTATCAAAGAAAGAAAATGTCAATGTCATTCTTCCCAGGGAAAAAGTTTCATTTCTTCGATCCCCGACAACGGCACAAAAAAGATGTTGTTCCTGAGTTTATACTTTAATGCTCTAAAGTATATCGTCAAGGCATCCATAAAGATAAAGGTAATTGAAGGGTAAAAATCAAAAGGAACGATAAATCAGAGTTGGTTTCTCAACTGCCTCTGTCTAGCTTCCCTTTGTTCTTGGATGCTAATATCTCTCTCAATAGCTACCCATGAACGTTCTAATTCAAACCAGTTAGTTGTTGTTTGCAAAATAGTATTAAAAAGGTTCAAAGCTATGCTAGTTTGATCTTGGAGACCAGTTTCTATGTTGGCTTGTATGTTATTTGGGAGAGTCATGGAGAGTAAAATTTTATTTAATTTTGAAAGATTTTAATAAAATTTTGCTTCAGTTTTTAAGGGATGAAAATAGGAAAAATAGTTTTGAAATTCAAAATAATAACATAATAACAGTTGAGGCCATTTCCTGGACTTGAAACAATTTTGAGAATAGTAAAATAACAAAGAAATAGTGCTGAAAAAATATGAGGCTTTAATCACAAAAGAATCTCATCTTGTAACAGGAGGTAAAGAGGAAAACGAGATTTCTAATGAAGTGTTAAATATTATCATTCAAATGATCTACAAGTCTTAAAATTACTAATAGCAATTTTAGAGGAAAAGTTGTAAATAATTTGATAACCAAATCAATTCAAACTACAAAATATGTATGAAATAAACTTATAGTTGATCATTCATTAGAAAGACATTGAAAGAGAAACATAGAAATATAATGTAAACAGGGTTAAAGAACACATAGCTTCAAGTTGATAGAATTCAGAATCTTGTCTACATTATTTATATCACAATGGATTCTACAAAAATCCATTGTGATTCCTCAAAAACAAAAATCCCCTTCTCAGTCTTGTGAAAATATATTTATACATGATCACCCAACATTTTTCCCATTGGTGATTAATTAACTTCCTAAGACTAACGATTACATGAATGAACAATGTCAAACCGTTTACATTTCTATTCTAACTGCTTCATTATTCCAATGATGAAAATTTTCAAAACAATATTTTATGTCTGCGTTGATGAACTTGCTCCTTCTGCTTTAAGACAACGAATACATTTTCCTAGAAACTGCACTAAAAATATGGGAGCTTCTGGAATATCCTTTGCTTCAAATAAGAAAAACTTTCTCTGCAATTCTGGCAGACGATCTTCGATTATCTTTCTAGTAAACTTAATAGTTTGTAGCTTTAAATTAAGCATTACTATCCATTTGTCAATTTGAGTAACATCGATTACTTTTATTTGTGGAATCTCTACCTGAATTTCTTCCATCTGTTCTTTAAATCTTAACTGATGCTTGACAATATTAATTTCTCCTAACAACCCGGGACAGTCGTTTTTTCCAATGTTCAATGAAGTTTTCTCTAAAAGATAAAAAATTCCTTGACAATTTTCATTAACTTCTCTGGTTATTCTTTTATTTTCTATGATGTTTGCCTCCCATACCTTTGAGTATTACATCACCTTTAATCTGTTCTGAAACAGATAGATTTTGAGCCTCCCCAAAATCCTCTTTTGTTGAAAAAGCCACTGCTTTTTGGAAAGTTGTTCTAGCCTCTTTCACTTCTCTTTCTTTCTAGAGAATATTTTCCAAGGATTTACTTGTTTCCTGAAAGTAATTCTGAACAAATTCCATATTAAAAAGCACTCCCTGTTGTTCTTTTTCTATCTTCATATGTATTTCCAATACCTGGGCCTAGAATATTTCAAGCTCTACCACTTGATTTGAAATGGAATTAATCTTATCTTGTAACTGCTTATTTATTTTCTCTTGCTTAATGACTTGTGCTTGAGTGACCTGTATTTTCTGATTTGCTTCCTCTAAGCTTGTTTCATTTTTTAAATCTCTTGAATATCATTTTATCTAGCTTGTTCTAGACCCTTTTTTGTCCCCCAACTGATATATCTTTTGGTCTCTTTCAATTGACCCTGTAGCTGAGCTATCCTCTGATCTTTTTTCTCCAACATAGCTGTCAAAATACCTACAGATTATAAATTCGTCAATGCTAAAGATCCCATTGTGACCGTTGTTTCTGTAGCAAATTATCCCTCTTTAAGTTTGTGTCCATCTATAATGATTTTTTGCTTTTTAATCATCATATCTCCTCTTGGATGCATCTCCTATTTCAGGATAGCCTTCCTCTTTTTACTGAAAAAATAATTAGATGAAGGAATCTCATCCCTAGAAATAGGCTCAAGATCACTAACGTATAGAGCTCCCTCATGGGGGCTTCCATAAGTAGACTGCAATGGACTCAAGGAAGTAATGGGACTTCCAACTTCTGTTGATGTTGTTCCTCCTAGATTTTTTAGAAAACTCTCAGGGATTTCTGAAAGTGTTTCTAACTCCTTTTCTTTCCCTGTCTCTGATTTTTCTATCTGAGGGACTCCTATTTCCTGTGAAGGAATTTCACTCTCCTTCAATTTTCCCTTTGTATTAGCTTTTTCCTGTACATCTGTTTCAAATCTTGGGGGAGGCCCTTCCTGCTCTGGAGGAGGAGTCGTGGATTCACCTTGCAAATTTTTTGGCAAACAGCTTCGCTTCTGACTTTGGAAGGATATAAAACCAGTCTGCAAGTTGGGTGATAAGGCCCGTACCCTATTCAGTACTTCTTCATAAGTTTTAACCTCTAATATATCATCATAAAAAGATTGTTCATGTTCATAAGATTTCAAATTACAGTGCATCAAATGTTTGCTTACTAATTGATAAGGGTCATGCTTTCCGTGCTCAATATCTACCAGTTTTATCTCCTCTAATGCCTCGGCCTCCACTTTAGAATGGCCAAGGTTTAGTAATGAAAATTTCTCGACGTACACAGGAAAGATTGGCCAGGATTTCTTTTGAGCTACCTTTAGCTCTATCCCAATACCACCTTTCACTATTTGATATGCTACCTCCCTCAATACCAATCTGTCCGGGAGGAATTTAGAAAGTGCATGAGGGCGAATTGAGAATCCATAGACCCTAATATAAGAGAATTTTTCATCAACAAACCAGTCGGCTATTGCTTTGAGATTTATTGAGACTGACTCAGAAATGCGAGTGGGTTCACAGCCATGAAACATTTTATGCATTGGAATAATTATGAAATGGAAAATTACATAAAACGCATTCTTAGCATTTTCTTTGCATAGCACATAGTGATATTTGTGAATGGTTTCGGGACAAGTTATGTTCCAACTCCAATTCATCAAGGGAAAAGGAGTCACAAAGAAAACTGCGTCCATAATGTACACTGACATGTAAAAGGCCACTGGTTTACCTTTAGATTTTGCAACTCTGTAATTTGAAACTTCTTGAGCTAGGTTATCAGACAAAATCTTACTCTAGTTGAAAGTGTATCCTTCTAAAGCTTCTTCTAAAAAGGGCACCCATTCTACATGAAAATGGCAGGGATCCTTTTTCCCGAAAATTCTACACAGCATAATGGCTACATAGACCATGTATTCGTTCAAACATGTCATGGCATAAACCCCATGGGTATCGGCCCTAAACTTTGATGGACATCTCCATCATTCTCTAATTAAATTGGGATAAGTTTGGTCTACCTCAGTACACTCTTTCCATTGAAATTCAGCTAAAAACTCGGTATTAAAAGTGTACTTAGGATTTGGTGAGAGCTTATACATTACTTGTATATGTTCTATCCTGAATGAGCCTACAACAACCCCTTGATAATTTACAATGTTCCTCATCGGAATATCAATCTTTTCCAAGGCCCATTTGATCATGTCGTTGTGCGCCATAAGCCAAGGGCGTGCCGCGATCTTATGAAGCTCTGATTCTGCTACATCTTGGAAGTGATTCTCGGAATCAGTAGGAGAATTCTTGATTTCGTATTCCAGGAATTCATAGATTTGTGTCCAAGATTTAATTGAGTCGATAGCGTGTGGAGTAGTGTTGGATATGATATCTCCTTCCTATGTATCTTCACTCTTATTTGGTGCTTTCTTTGGTGCCATGACTTTAAGTTAGATGGAAAACCTATCACAGAGAAGGAGTGTATGAGATCGGTTGAATGTGTCTTACGCTTGATAGGATGAAACAAAATATGTTGTGAAACTCAGACTTTCAAACTCTCTTTTAATTCATTTAACGATGAAAGGACTGACACAACAGACAAGAGTTCAAGACATTTAATGCAGTAGATATTTACTAAGATACGAATTATTGTCACATATCACCAAATATTATTTATTTAAGTGGCCGCATTTTGGCACTTTTGAATTCAAAATTCATAACATTTCATTCAATCAGAAACTGAAACGTGAATAGAACCTAAAAAGATTGATTATCATTAATCATGCTTTCAAAACAGAGTTAATTTAGACTAATCATAGATTAAGAGTCAAGATTTCCTATTTCAGGATTTTGGGGATCGAGTTCACAAGAGGTATGTTATCACTGAATCCCGATTTCCGAAATCGTGAAATCACGACAAGATTAAATTAGGACTTAAATTCATTTTAGCAAAATAAGTGATCAGTATTAAGCGTTTCAGGATTTTGGGGATCATGTTGACATGAAGTATGTCATCGATGAATCCCGATTTCCGAAATTGCAAAATCATTAACTTAAGCTGTGAATTTTCATTTTAGTGAATTAATTAATCATGATTAAGGACTGACCTCCAAAACAGAATTAATTTAGACTAACACAGATTTTGAGTCGAGATTTCAGGGATCGAGTTGACAAGGCATATGTTATCGATGCATCCCGATTTTTGAAATCGTGAAATCACGACAAGATTAAATTAGGACTTAAATTCATTTTAGCAAAATAATTGATCAATATTAAGCGTTTTGGGATTTCAGAGATTGTGTTGATAGGAAGTATGTCATCGATGAATCTCGATTTCCGAAATTGTGAAATCATTAACTTAAGCCATGAATTTTCATTTTAGTGAATTAATTAGTCAGGATTAAGGACTGACCTCCAAAACATAATTAATTTAGACTAACACAGATTTTGGGTCAGGATTTCGCGTTTCAGGATTTCGGGGATCGAGTTGACAACAGGTATGTTATTTTGCATCCCGATTTCTGAAATAGCGATACGACTAATTTACTTTTAATAATTATTTACTTCAACTTTTCGAGAAATCAGGGATCGGGATTTCACGATTTGATATGTACTAAAAATTATGTTCTTCATAAACCCCGAGTCCCGAAAACCCCTTTTTTATTAGTCTGATTTTTTGTTTTTTTGTTATTATTAAAATAAAATATGTTGGGATTTCGGTACCGACCCTTTGGAAATGAAAGTGAGGGTTATGCTTCTTGAAAAGCCAAAACCTGAAAAAGGAAGGCTTTAGTCTTCAAATTAAAAAATTTAAAATATGTTTCAACGTAGGCTCCAATTGGGGACCTCGTCTCCCTGTGGGACGAGGAGAACGTGTAGACTTAGTGCCTTTATTGGGTTAATGGATTCAAGGGCTTATCTCTGTAGAAATTGCTAAGGAAGGGGATACAGAGGAAAAAGAGACTTCATCCTTACTTCTGAAAATCTTTTCAAAACTCTCATTTGTTGTGAACTCAATTGCAGTCCCATTCATGATCTTCTCCTTCTCATTACTAAAATTAATTTAGCGTTAAGATGATCAAAACAATCCTAGGAAACCCAACAGATTCTGTGGCTTTCGGCTTGCATCAAACGAAGCAAAATTCATATTTTTAATTGGGGATCCTTGTCTGGACTTGGGATGCAGATCCGATTTCGAAAAATCTGGTAACTAGAGTAGAGTGATATTTAAGTATGACAACCTTACAGATACCTCAGATATTGCTTCACTGTGTGAGCCTGTTCAGTACCCCGGTGAAGTTATCTGTCCCTTTTTATTGAATTTCCTTTCACCACTTCGAATCCTAATTATGCATTTAACCTCAGATATTGCTTCACTGCCAGCGAGCCTGTTCAGTACCCTGATGAAGTTATCTATCCATTTTTACTAAGACGAGGGAAATCATTTAAATGGATTTCCTTTCATCGTCTTTTGGACTAGATGGGGGCAATCAAATATGAATTTCCTTTCACCATCTGTCTTATATTTTACTTTTTGAATACAAAGTGGGGGAAATCAGTGATACTTGATATACTAGGGATGGTATCTGTGTAAAAATTGCAATGGAGGTCTGTCAACTTGTTTTGATTACTCTAGACCAACCTTCTCTTAACTTTCAAAACACCTTAGTCTGCAGAGAAAAAGGGGAAGATTAATTTCAGGGGTCTTCCTTCGAGCAAGCTTAAAACCTTAGAAAATTGTTAAGAAACCTAGGAGAGTCGGGATCGGCCTAAGCATAACTTTGTTCAGTTGGAGAATGAGGAGTTATGAGGACTAGTCTACCTTTTAAGAACCATTTTTTAGCTTCAAAAGTTAAGACGTAATCTCTTCTCCCTCTGTGGGAAACCCGGAAAGAAGCTTGGTTTTTTAAGAAGACAAAACTGAGGGTAGAAAGGGGAGACATAGAAAGACCTAGAAATCGAAAAACAAAGGTCATAAATTAAAACCAACTCTTGGAACTCTTTCTCAGAGACGCTTTTCATTTTTGTTTATTTTAAATACCTCTTGTCCTATTCTAGGTGAAACTCTTAGGGCATAGATTTATAAATCATTCTTTAAGTGACATATCACACTTGCAAAATAATCACCACACTTTTTATTTTAAAAACCTTTGTTTTTGAAAAAATAGACTTTCCTGGAATTCATACCTTTGCCTTACCATTTTCGTTCTCTTTTGAAATAACCAAAATCTTTATATCACCTATTTTCAGCGAATTTATCTTCTGAAATATGGATATATGTTTGCTCTTTTAGCTTTGTTTGGGCTGCAAGTCGGAATCCTGTAAAGGAACATAACGAAGAGTATCAGGGCTTTTAAAAGATTTAAATACATTGAAAATTTTATCTGCCTACTTCTAGAAAAACATTAACCTATTTTTATTTTATTTTATTTTATTTTCAAAGTAGACTTACTAAAGAAATTATGAAATAAAAAGAAAAATCAAACGGTATATACAGTGGGAATTTTGAAAATCAATTATTCCATATAGTGTTTTAAATAACGCCCATTGATAGGGGTGTTGAGGATTTTACCGTCCAAATTCTCTAACAGAAATGATTTTTTTCCTTTAGGAGATGTTACCTTGAACGGTCCGTACTAGATGTGATCAAATTTACCATGTTTTGTCGAGTCTTCCTTCCTTGCATCCCATTTTAAAACCAAATCTCCTGGGAGAAAATCTATGTCTTTGGCGTTACAGTCGAATAGCGTTTTCATGTCGTCCTGGTATTTCTGCAACCTTTCATCCACTTCGGCTCTGTGTTGTTGGACTTCAATCAACTGATTTATCCTTCTTGTGACAGGATTTGGTTCTTCCTTCTCATCTTGCCAAAGTTTCATTAGAGGAAGCACTAGATTTATAGGTAACACTACATCTGTCCCGTATACCATTTGGAAAGGAGAAGTGCCAATAGACTTTTTCGTGCCTATCCGATTTGCCCATGGAGCATATTTTAAATGCACATGCCAAGATTTCTTTTTTTCTCTCATCATTTTCTTAGTTATATTGATTAAGATCTTGTTTGAAGACTCAGCCAACCCATTTCCCTAGGGGTAATACATAGTGGAGTGACCAAGAACAATATTATATTTTTGGCACAAACTGACCATAGCCATATATTTAAAGGCCTGAGCGTTATCTATGACTATCTTTCGGAGGCAGCCAAATCTAGATAAAATATTCTCTTCTAAAAAATCTATTACCACCGAATATGTAGCCTTTCTGGTTAGGATAGCCTCCACCCATTTGGTGAAGCAATCTGTTGCAGTTAGGATCCATCTATGTTGAACGCTAGAATGAGGATTAATTTAAACTATGAAATCTAATCCTCACTACTGAAAAGGAGCTTCAGTTTTGACTGGGACCAATGGCATCGTTGGGAGCTTATGCTTACCTGTGAACAATTGGCAAGGGTTGCAAGATAAGACCTTAGCATTGACGTCCAACAAAAGTTTGGGCCAATAATACCCTACCCTTAGGATATTATAAGTTGTTTCCCTCCAGGTGTGGTGTCCTCCACATACTCCTTCGTGAAATTGTCTTATGACCTTTTTTGTTTCTAATTCGACCAAACAAACCAACAGGAAGCCAAGTGGGTCCTTCCAATACAATTGTCTTTCGGATATATAGTATTTGACCGCATGCAACTTCAGCGTTCTGGCTTTGGATGGGGGTAAGTCACTCGGGCACTTCAAAGTCAACAGGTAGGACACTATGTCTTTGTACCAATTTGATGAAGCAAATTTCTCTTCAATTCTGATTTCAACTATTTGTTCATCAAGTTCATTCATGTCCACACATTCTTCTCCTCCCTATAAGGCATTTATTTTGAGAGCTCTGAAATTTGATTCAGCTAAGAGTTTAGCTAAACCTTGTCCCTTCACTAGTTTCGTTGGTTTAATCTCCAAATTGAATTCTTGAATTTTGGCAAGCCACCATCCTCTTTTTCCATCACTGTCAGACTGAACCAAAATATCTTTTACGAAGCTAGTGGGTACATACGCAATCACCTTAGAATGAAACACATAGGTTCTGAAAGCCTTTAACGCCTTTACCATAGCATATGCTTGTTTTCCATTATATTATATCTAAGTTTGGTGTCTCTAAGACTTTATCTAAAAAAGGCTATCGATTTCTTGAAACCTTCTTCATGTTTTTGGAGGAAACCTGCAGCGAGTGTGTGTTCGAAGGCGAATGAGAAAATAAGAAAATCCTTTAGATAATCAGGGCTTGCTAGTACGGGTGCCTCACTTATAACCTTTTTGATACGTGTGAACGATGCTTTAGCTTCTATTGTCCATTTCACTTCATTGTCTTTCTTTAGCATATCTGTGATCAATTTCACAATTTCAACAAAGTTTGGAATAAATCTCCTTAAAAAAATTATTTTTCCTAAAAATGACTGAATTTATTTTACATTCCTAGGGATGTTTATTGTGTCTATAGATTCAACTCTTTTAGGGTCAATTCTAATTCCATCTCGAGACACAATATGGCCCAAGATTTTACCTTCTTGCATAGCAAAGTGAGACTTTTTGGGGTTTAAAGAAAAACCGAACCTACAACATTTCTCAAACGTCTGCCTAAGATGTATCAGGTGATCCTCATCAGATTTAGAAAAAATGGTTAGATCATCAAGATAGATAACCACAAATTTGTCTCTTTCGCCAATGAAAGTGATATCCATAGCACGTTAGAAAGTATCACCTGCATTCATTAAACCAAAAGGCATCTTATCATACATAAATGTACCCCAAGGGGTGGTAAAAGTTGTCTTTTCTTTATCGTGTTCATAGATGGCGATTTGATTATACCCAGAAAATCCGTTGATCATTGACATCCTATTTGCCCCAACTAGTTTTTCTAAAACATGATCCATTTTGGGTAGGGGGTAATTATCTTTGAGGGATGACTTATTAAGATTTCTGAAATCGACACACAGTCTAATTTCCCCGTTTTTCTTTCTAACCGAGACCAGGTTTGCTACCCAATCTGAGTATCTCAATGGTACGATTATCTTTGCATCTAAAAGATTTTTGACTTCCCTTTTGATCACGGGCAATAAAATAGGATTAATATGTCTGAGTTTTTGTCTAAAGTGTTTGAAACCAAGCTTTAGGGGTATCTTATTGTTAAGGTCCTAACCTGCACATAGGTAGAACAATGTATTCAGATGTAATAAAGGTCAATATTAATAAGACCTTTCAATAAAATAGAATAAGGCGGATGTAAGAAGACCTAATAGAAGCTTCTGCTTCTAGAAGGATATTCCTCTAGATGCTTCTCTTAATAGACATATTTAGT
>SNQJ01S0113278.1:28510-41933 GCA_010110895.2 Picea sitchensis
GGGGCAGATTGAACTGCATTCACCTTAGAGATCTGAGTTTGGGGGGAGGTAGAGGAGGGTGTAGTCGATTTGGAAAAAGATTGAGTTTTGATGGAACCGATAACACCATCTACATGAGGTGAGGATGATGGCTTAGAAGGATCGGTATTAGCTCGAGTAGCATTCGAAAGAAAATCATACAAAGTACCAGATTGGGAATAAACCAAGTTTAAATACTGAGCCTGATCAATGGCTTGTTCCTCTGTGACCGCACCACCCATAGCGACATCGCGAGCGATTGGGGGTAACAATGATTTAGTAAACCATTCTGCCAAGAGCATGTCAGGAATGACTGCCTTGATCATCTTTCGTCGTCACCTCCACTCATGAATATGGTCAGAGATATGCACAGAGTTAGTTTGACGAAGGGAGATCAAGAGTTCAGTACCCGTCTCATAGCGAATAGGCAGTTGAAAGTGCGTGAAGAAAGACATGGCAAGGGAATTGAAATCATGAAAAGAAGTACATGGTAGTTCAATATACCACTTTCCTACTGAACCGGTAAGTGTTCACTGGAAAAGATGCAAACGTATAGAATCATCCATGAGGGAGTTTGATGAACACCACAACTGGAAAGTCATCACATGGTTTTTCGGATCTTCACCAGGGTTTCCTTCAAATTTTGGAATATCATAAGGAAGTTTAGCCGGAATGACTGGCCAAACCGGTGAATGAGAAATAAGATCATTAGTTAACCGAGACAAGTCTAGGAGATCCAGAGTCGTAAGGAAAGGAAGTTGTCAGTTAATGTGAAAATGATACTGGTACGGCATAGGAACATCAGTAGGACCATAGACTGGGTTAGGTGGATAGTTGTAACCAATAGGTCCTCCTACATACGGTTGTTGTTGGCCAGGATAAGAAGGATTCGATGGTGCATGAGAAACATTGGCATAACCCAGTGGGTTCTGAACATTATAGGTCGGGTGATGTATTTGCCCATGAGGAGGATAAACATTTTTCCCTTGAGAATGGTAAGGAGTATATCCCGGAGGCAGATACACATGAGGCCCATGAGGAGGATAATATTGTGGTCTCAGAGAAATCGAAGTGGTGTTTGGGATGCCGCCCGGATAAGATTGCCCGTAAGATGTTCCGGAAGGGACAGAATTGGATACTCCTCCTAGTGGGTTATTATAGAAGTTCCCCCCAATGTGGGGTTGACTAAAAGTGCCTCCTGAAGATACTCCCTAGGATTGTGAAGGGTTTCCAGCAAACGAGGGATTCCCCCCTGCCAGCGGTGGATTTATGACCGCGGTGTTACTAGCAAACGGAGGTTGCCCTCCAGGAGGAGTATGAAAAGGGGACTGTCCCTCGGGAGGGGTAGACCCACCATGGAAAGGTAGTCCTCCAGGAGGAAATGGTTCATTGCATGGTGGTTTCCTTCCAGCTGGTTGTGTTTGGCCAGAAGGGGTCTACATTCTCAGGTGAGAAGATGTCCCAGCAGGATCGTGTGGAACATGCGGAGCTGTAGAGTAAAAACTTGTAGAAACAAGGGTAGAGATTGAATTTCTTTGGGGATGAGTAGAGGTGATGAGTCCAACATTAGGATGGACTTGTGTTGGTTTAGCAGTAGGGTTAATAACTTGATCGACTGGGTGATCCATGGTTTGACCAGATGGTCCTGTTTCACTAGGAGGGTCATGAGGATGAAAGGGTTGTCGAATAGATTCGAAATGTTCATAGAGATCGTGTCTTGATGAAGTCCTCCATACAAAATGAGTAGGTGTGGGATTGTTTTCTACTGTGGTGCTAGGATGAACAGGAGTCCTATACTCATCACCAAAGATTGGTTCTATGGATCCCATATATGTTTCAGTAAATATCCTCTCCGGTAATCATGGGACTTCTTCATCTATGATGTTCCCAAGGGAGTCTAAGTGAACCAAAAGTGGTTCGTGAAACGTTACCGACATAGATGTAGTGGCATTTTCAACTGTGACCAAATCACCTTCTAAGTTATCCAACGGAGGAGAAATAACACTTCCAGCATCAGATTGATTTTCTACCTCTCTATGGTAGTTGTCTTCTGGAGGGTTAGGAGGTAAGGGTTGATAGCCTTTCAGAGGCAGCCCTTGCATCCTACGTGATCGGTGAATACCTTTATCATCTACGGGCTCAATTGTGGAGAAAAACATAACTCACTAAAAATCTAGGGCCAACTAACAAAAAGAAATAGCATGCGCTAATAAAATCTAGGAATCAACCAAGTAAACAAAACTTCTCTCGATGACCGTACTAGTTGGTGATGAAATCCAACGTCACATGATCAAGTCGAGAAGGGGCTAGGATATGGTGGAACAGTTACAATGGTGACCTGCTTAACGGACTTTCACCTTGGTGCAAGCTTCCACGCAGTAATTGTGGATTTACCCTCCAAGGAGCCCGAGTGAGTTTGACCAATGTTTGTTCCAAGTACAATGAGACTTCCCTTCACCATCACCTTGTGTAAGTACCTAAATATTGTGGCAACTAAAGACACCAATTCACAGTGAGTCCCTGGGCGGGTGCAGTCGACAGTCCGATCCTAAATGTATGGGCAGGATAACAAGTCTGAAATCAACTTGAGAGGCTCCCACACATAATCGTGGGTATACCTATAAGTGACTCCCAATATACGATCTGACCACTACAAACAGTTGAACCACGGAGGGATAATCTCCGTAATTCGCCCAAATGCGACCTCGTGTGTAACCCCTGTGTGAGAGGGGGACCCCAGAAAACCAATACGACAACTGGATTTGACTCTCCCTAGCTCAGGATGTTAATGTTTGTTTTGAAAACTTTGGTGAGTTGTACTCACAGCCTAATCCAAAGTGCTAACCCTAGTCTACTATTGCTGGAAGATCCTAAAAACAAAAATGTTCTAGATAATTTTTAATTAGCATTTGTTTTACAGCTGTTCTTTACTCAAAGGGTGCACGAAAGTGAAACTAATGAGATGAGGACTCAATTCCCAAAAAAAATGCATGAAAGATGATAAGCAATCATTTATTTTCAATGAACACCTATTTAAAGGAAAGAGAAGGAGTTGTTTTCACTTTCAAACACTAATATGAAATGTCTTCAATCAATCGGTTCTCAATCGAATCCAATGCAATGCTAAAACATTTTCAAAAACGCCTTCTAATATGCAAATCAAGCACTAAAATGTATCTTTGTCATTTGTATGTGAATGATGACTAATTCAATGAAAAAAAACTTCTCTTACCAACTATCATTTCAGATAAAGGAGATTCAGACAAGTATGATCAGATTTCGCACACATGACACACACCCTCTTGCTATGATTGAAACAAGGAGAAAACAAAAGACAAAAGATAAAAAAGGAAAATCAAACAATTCACTCAAAAGAGAGATGTTCAAGAACAATGACCTCAAAGAACCAAACAAGATGGTTCACAGATTCTTGATGTCCTTCAGCAAAGTTCCCGTTTAGTCGGATAGGAGAGAAGAAAGCAGTGGATTGATTTCAAGCTCTCAACAACAGAAACTCAAAAATAATGAAGAAGGCCGCCAAATATGAACAAAAAAGTTCTTATTTCTCAGGAGGAGGGATGTCAAAGTTCAAAAGGAAGAAGCATTGAATCACAAAGAATCTCAGCAAGTGAAAAAACAGGGTCTGGACTTCAAAAAATGCAATTTTGTAAGGTATTTTTGAAAAGGAGAGGCTGGTTCTCTAGTGTAAGGGCCACCAGAGCATTATAAATCTCTGTCTAAGACTTCCAGGGAGTGCTAGTGCTCTGCTAACATGAGCACAGGGGCACCAGGCTTTAAAAACACATAAAAATGTCCAAAAACCCAAAAAACTTTTGACAGACAAGTTGAATGTGATGGGGTAAAGAGTCAATCAGCATATGAAATCAAACATATGGGGTGAACAAGATATGAAAACAATCAAAGGGTAAGGAAATGTCTATGAGGAAAAATCAAAACCAAAAGTTTCGATTCGATTCCTCAGCGGAGTCGCCAGTTTCTGTTGAAGGAAAATCTCCCTGCGGACAGGTAGATCTCCTCAAAGAGCTAGACTCTTAACTCTAAGACAGAAAGTGCTCATCATGGTCACTGACTTCCTTTTAGGTCTACACAAACTAATGCATGAGGAGGAAGGAGGAAAGACGTACCTTTTACCAGTGTTTTTCCCTGCAAGCTCTAAGTTGAACTCCAATCTTGAGCTCCTCGATAAGCCCTGTACACAAACAAAGTACAACCACTTCCTATTCTATTGAGATTAGTTCAAAGTAGACCTATCTACTTATAAAAAATTCATGTAATTTCAAACACAAATTAGAAATAAATAGGCCAAGCATATTACATTAATGAGGACAAAACGTTACTTACAGCCATAGATGGAATGTAGCAGTTTCGTCAAGTTCTCCTGGCCTAACCCTTGCTCAAAAGCTCCACAATCGGAATGATGATAGCTTCGCTGATTAGCCTCCACTTCACTGTGTGTTTCCTATGAGATCATAGGTTTCATGCTTCTCATCCCTTCTCCAAATATCACTTATGATATCATAAGTTTGGTATGATTCTCCATCCAGATCCCATTTCACCATGAGAAAACTTGCTTATATAGCCTTGGAGAGGCTCAACAACTTGAGATATCTTTGGGGTGAGTTGAGGGTTTTCCTCCTTCAGTTAGAGATCTGCCTTAAGATCATGGCTTGATTGAGGATTTGAATCCAACTGCCTTCTAAGAATGAAAACATCCTTCCCCCATTCTTCTCAACAAATCAACTGCTGCCTAGAATAGGTAGCGCTCCCTCAAAAGGGAACTCAGAGCATTATAACGCTCCCTAGTAATGTATAGGGGAGCGCCAACACTCCTGAGGGTAGGAGCGCTCCTGCAAAAGGGAAAATGAGTGTTATAACTCTCCCTGATATCTTATAGGGGGGCACCAACACTCCTGAGAGAGGTATAGGGGGTGCTCCCCTCCAAAAACTCAGTTTTTTAGGTGCTTTAAGATGGCAAGAGGTTCATAAGCCTGTTGATTCATTTCTCTTCTTTCAAATCAAATTTTTGAGGTGTTTCAAGTGTCCTTCTCATGTCGTTATAGGCATGAAATAGGCATCATGGAAGTATGCTTTATTTGACACTTGTGACACTTGTGAGCAAAATGCAACACTTATAATGACGACACTTGCGACACTATCGAAGTGAGTAATTTCGATGTGTAACAAACAGTTGAGGTCATTTCTTGGACTTGAAACAATTTTGAGAATGGTAAAATAACAAAGAAATACTGTTGAAAATATATGAGGCTTTAATCACGAAAGAATCTCATA
Source organism: Picea sitchensis (assembly GCA_010110895.2). Classification (NCBI taxonomy): domain Eukaryota; kingdom Viridiplantae; phylum Streptophyta; class Pinopsida; order Pinales; family Pinaceae; genus Picea; species Picea sitchensis. The sequence goes on from SNQJ01S0113278.1 coordinate 33,839, forward strand.
TTGTAACAGGAGGTAAAGAGGGAAACGAGATTTCTAATGAAGTGTTAAATATTATCATTCAAATGATCTATAGGTCTTAAAATTACTGATAGCAATTTCAGAGGAAAAGTTGTAAATAATTTGATAACCAAATCAATTCAAACTACAAAAGATGTATGAAATAAACTTATAGTTGATCATTCATTAGAAAGACATTGAAAGAGAAACATAGAAATATATTGTAAACAGGGTTAAAGAACACATAGCTTCAAGTTGACAGAATTCCGAATCTCATCTGCATTATTTATATCACAATGGATTCTAAACTTTTAATATAATCGGCTCTCCTAAAAAACAAAAAGCCCCTTCTCAGTCTTGTCAAAATATATTTATACATTATCACCCAACATTTTTCCCGTTGGTTATTAATTAACTTCCTAAGACTGAGGGTTACATGAATGAACAATGTCAAACCGTTTACATTTCTATTCTAACTGCTTCACTATTCCAATGATGAAAATCACCAAAACAATATTTTATGTCTGCATTGATGAACCTACTCCTTCTACTTTAAGACAATGAATACATTTGCCCAGAAACTACACTAAAACTCTGGGAGCTTCTGGAATATCCTTTGCTTCAAATAAGAAAAACTTTCTCTACAATTCTGGCAGACGATCTTCGATTATCTTTCTCGTAAACTTAATAGTTTGTAGATTTAAATTAGGCATTACTATCCATTTGTCAATTTGAGTAACATTGATTACTTTTATTTGTGGAATCTCTGCCTGAATTTCTTCCAGATCTTCTTTAAATCTTAACTAATGCTTGACAATATTAATTTCTCCTAACAACCCGAGACAGTGATTTTTTCCAATGTTCAATGAAGTTTTCTCTAAAAGATAAAAAATTCCTTGACAATTGTCATTAACTTCTCTGGTTATTCTTTTATTTTCTGTGATGTCTGCCTCGCATACCTTGAGTATTACATCACCTTTAATATATTCTGAAACAGATAGCTTTTGAGCCTCCCCGAAATCCTCTTTTGTTGAAAAAGCCACTGCTTTTTGGAAAGTTGCTCTGGCCGCTTTCACTTCTCTTTCTTTCTGGAGAATATTTTCCAAGGATTTACTTGTTTCCTGAAAGTAATTCTGAACAATTTCCAGATTAAAAAATACTCCCTGTGGTTCTTTTTCTATCTTCATATGTATTTCCAATACCTAGGCCTAGAAGATTTCAAGCTCTACCACTTGATTTGAAATGGAATTAATATTATCTTGTAACTATTTATTTATTTTGTCTTGCTTAATGACTTGTGCTTGAGTGACATGTATTTTCGGATTTGCTTCCTCTAAGCTTGCTTTCATTTTTTAAATCTCTTGAATATCATTTAATCTAGCTTGTTCTAGACCCTTTTTTATCCCTCAACTGATATTTCTTTCGGTCTCTTTCAATTAAACCTGTAGCTGAGCTATCCATTGATCTTTATGCTCCAACATAGTTGTCAAACTACCTACAGAGTATAAATTCACCGACGCTAAAGCTCCCATTGTGCCCGCTATTTCTGTAGTGAACTCTCCCTCTTTAATTTTTTGTTTATCTATAATGATTTTGTTCTTTTTAATCATCATATCTCCTCTTGGATGCATCTCCTATTTTAGGATAGCCTTCCTCTTTTTACTAAAAAAATAATCGGATGAAGGAATCTCATCCCTAGAAATAGGCTCAAGATCACTAACATATAGAGCTCCCTCATGGGGTTTCCATAAGTCGACTGCAATGGAGTCAAGGAAGTAATGGGACTTCCAAGTTCTGTCGATGTTGTTCCTCCTACATTTTTCGGAAAACTCTCAGGGATTTCTGAAAGTGTTTCTAACTCCTTTGCTTTCCCTGTCTCTGATTTTTCTATATGAGGGACTCCTGTTTCCTCTGAAGGAATTTCACTCTCCTTCATTTTTCCCTTTGTATTATCTTTTTCCTGTACATCTGTTTCAAAGCCTGGGGGAGGCCCTTCCTGCTCTGGAGGAGGAGTCATGGATTCACCTTGCAAAAATTTTGGCAAACAACTTCGCCTGTGACTTTGGAAAGATATAAAACTAGTCTGTAAGTCGGGTGATAAGGACCGTACCCTATTTAGTACTTATTCATAAGTTTTAACCTCCTTGAATATATCATCATAAAAAGATTGTTCATGTTCATAAGATTTCAAATTACAGTGCATCAAATGTCTGCATACTAATTGATAAGGGTCATGCTTTCTATGCTCAATATCCTAATGCCTCGGCTTCCACTTTAGAATGGCCAAGGTTTAGTAATGAAAATTTCCCGACATACACAAGGAAGATTGGCTAGGATTTCTTTTGAGCTACCTTTAGCTCTATCCCAATACCACCTTTCACTATTTTATATGCTACCTCCCTCAATACCAGTCGGTCCGAGAGGAATTTCGGAAGTGCGTGAGGGGGAATTGAGCATCCATAGACCCTAATATAAGAGAAGTTTTCATCAACAAACCAGTCGGCTATTTCTTTGAGATTTCTTGAGGCTGACTCAGAAATGCGAGGGGGTTCACTACCATGAAACATTTTATGCCTTGGAATAATTATGAAATGTCAAATTTCATAAAACGCATTCTTAGCATTTTCTTCCCATAGCACAGAGTGATATTCGTGAATGGGTTCGGGACAAGTTATGTTCCAACTCCAATTCATCAAGGGAAATGGAGTCACAAAGCAAAATGTGTCCATAATGTATGCTGACATGTAAAAGGCCACTGGTTGACCTTTAGATTTTGCAACTCTGTAATTTGAAACTTTTTGAGCTAGGTTATCAAACAGAATCTTACTCCAGTTGAAAGTGTATCCTTCTTAAGCTTCTTCTAAAAAGGGCACCCATTCTGCAGGAAAATGGCAGGAATCCTTTTTCCTGAAAAGTATGCACAGCATAATGGCTACATAGACCATGTATTCATTTAAAGATGTCATGGCATAAACCCCATGAGTATCGGCCCTAAACTTTGATGGACATCTCCACCATTCTCTAATTAAATCGGGATAGTTCGGTTTTCCTCAATACACTCTTTCCTTTGAAATTCAGCTAAAAAATCGGCATTAAAAGTGTACTTAGGATTTGGTGAGAGCTTATATATTACTTGTATATGTTCTGGCCTGAATGATCCTACAATGACCCCTTGATCATTTAAAATTCTCCTCGTCAGAATATCAATCTTTTCCAAGTCCCATTTGATCATGTCGTTGTGCGCCATAAGTCGAGGGTGCACCGCAATCTTATGAAGCTCTTATTCTGCTACTTCCCGGAAGTGATTCTCGGAATTAGTAGGAGAATTCTTGATTTCGTATTCCAGGAATTTAGAGATTTGTGTCCAAGATTTAATTGAGTCGATAGTGTGTGGCATAGTGTTGGATATGATATGTCCTTCCTATGTATCTTCACTCTTCTTTAGTGCTTTCTTTAGTGCCATGACTTTAAGTTAGATGGAAAACCTGTCACAGAGGAGTGTATGAGATCGGTTGAATGCATCTTACGCTTGATAGTATGAAACAAAATATGTTGTGAAACTCATACCTTCAAACTCTCTTTTAATTCATTTAACGATGAAGGGACTGACGTAGCTGACAATAATTCAAGACATTTAATGTAGTAGATATTTACTAAGATACGCATTAGTGTCACATATCACCAGTTATTCTTTATTTAAGTGGTCGCATTTTAGCGCTTTTGAATTCAAAATTCGTAACATTTCATTCAATCGGAAACTGAAACGTGAACAAAACCTAAAAAGACTGATTATCATTAATCATGCTTTCAAAACAAAGTTAATTTAGACTAATCACAGATTAAGAGTTAAGATTTCATGTTTCGAGATTTCGAGGATCGTGTTGACAAGAGGTATGTTATCACTAAATCCCGATTTCTGAAATCGCAAAATCATGACAAGATTAAATCAGGACTTAAATTCATTTTAGCAAAATAATTGATCAGTATTAAGTGTTTCGGGATTTTGGGGATCGTGTTGATAGGAAGTATGTTAGCAATGAATCTGTATTTCCGAAATTGCGAAATCATTAACTTATGCCGTGAATTTTCATTTTAGTGAATTAATTAATCAGGATTAAGGACTAACCTCCAAAAGAGAATTAATTTAGACTAACACAGATTTTCAGTCAGGATTTCGCATTTCAAGATTTCGGGGATCGAGTTGACAAGAGGTATGTTATCGTTGCATCCTGATTTCCGAAATCACGACAAGATTAAATTAGGACTTAAATTCGTTTTAGCAAAATAATTGATTGATAATAAGCATTTCGAGATTTTGGGAATCGTGTTGACAGGAAGTATGCCATCGATCAATACCGATTTCTGAAATTGCGAAATCATTAACTTTAGCCATGAGTTTTCATTTTAGTTAACTAATTAATCAGGATTAAGGAATGACCTCCAAAAGAGAATTAATTTAGACTAACACAGATTTTGAGTCAGGATTTCACGTTTCGGGATTTCGGGGATGTAGTTGACAAGAGGTATGTTATTGCTGCATCCTGATTTCCGAAATAGCGATACGACTAATTTACTTTTAATAATTATTTACTTCAACTTTTCAGGAAATCGGGGATCGAGATTTCGCTATTCAATATGTATTAAAACCTTTGTTCTTAATAAACCCTGAGTCTCGAAAACCCCTTTTTTATTAGTCTAATTTTTTATTTTTTATTATTATTAGAATAAAATCTGTCGGGATTTTGGTACCGACACTTTGGAAATGAAAGTGAGGGTTATGCTTCTTGAAAAGCTGAAACCCAAAAAAGGAAGGCTTTAGTCTTCAGATTAAAAAATTTAAAATATGTTTCAATAGTTCTTTTGTTGTAGATTCTCCCGAGACATTCAACAACACCAAATTTGCCAGGCAGAGTCGAATAGTACTCCTTGCTCTTTTTTCCAACTTCTCCCAATCTTCCTTCGACACACTAGCAGGTGGTGTACTAGTAGGTTGTGTACCAATAGTCTGTGTGCTAGTAGACAGTGTACTAGTAGGATGTGTACCAGAATCCACAATGATCCATTGTTCTTTGTCTACAAGAAGGTCCTCCATCTTGAGTTTCCATAGCTCAAAGTTTTTATAGATGAACTTCTCTATCTTGATTCTATAATAGCTCACCATTCCTCTTTCTACACTCGAATAACCACTGCAAAATATCCCACTAAACCCATGTTTATCACAGACCCAAGATCAACTTGATCTATCAAGACCGAGACAAACCCTCAGCAACAAAGGCATCCCTCCGAAGCCAAAAACGAACTCTGATACCACATGTATGTTTTAAACCTGTGAAGTAAAGCAATGCATATAAATTCTTAAGCAAAACATAATTTAATCAATGGATCATTCACATAGTACACAGATTTTTTATACCAGAAACCCTCAACTGAGAAAACCTTTCTTATATTCATTATCAAGAATTTCACCATTCACCATACAATATATACAATGTTTTTAGGTATTCCGTAGATACCAAAACCCTAATCCCTTAATCCGAGATTAATTTAGTAAACCACTAAAAATAGAAAAATCTGCTAAAAATAATAAAAACCAGTTGTCATATCTGACGCAGTTGTTATATCTGATGCACCCACACACACACATGCAAAGAATATAACACATACCCAACAGAAGTCACGATACCATAATACCCCAAGATTTTGATAGTGGATTAATCAATAAGTTCATAAGACTTTGGGAATTTAGCCATATATAGGTGCCTTCAAAGTGACATTTCTAAGGTAAAAGATATGAAACCAAGTCCAGGTTTTATATTTAAATTCATGCTTACAGTCATGAATTTAAAACAAAACAAATGAAAATGCAAATGAAAAAAACTCAATAAGATAAGCTTAACCAAATCATTGCCTCAAAACTCAGAAACATAAATGTTTACAAATGAAAGGTGGTGGCAGCTACTTAAAGACATAATTTCTTTGTGGTGACTTCGATTGTGATAAAAATCGAAAAAATTGGTGGCTACCAACAATGGCGACATACTCGGTGAAGTAGTTATCTCTGCATCACCAGAAAATTTATGTCAGGGGCTCAGATGAAATAAATTTTCATAAACAGTTAACAACATATCAAGCATTCCAATCATAACTTGGAAAATAACGCAGTTTAGCATTGGATGTATTTCTATCTGAAAATGTAATATGGTATCTTATTTAAATCACAAGTGTATCAATGTTTATATAGATGACTTCAATACCGTTGACAGGGCCACTGCTGAAGTCGTGCTTCCAATGTAGCCATCGGAGTAACTCCAATCCTGCAATGGAAACAAAATCAAATATTACTAACAAGAATGGTAGTATATCGAAAAATGAAAAAAATATATCATACTTACCTTTATCATCGTCATTTAAAAACAAAGCAAGCATGACCTTACCATTCCCTTGAACATTCTTTTTGTATGAATCCTCTAGCCATTCTGCAATTTTGTCATTATACGGGTCACAAAAATATGAAAAAATGAGATTGTGAAGCTTGTGAGAGTTATGGGGACCTGACATAACCATCGGCCTAGACCAAAGTGCCTATTGAGCCTCTAAATTGACATCCCCACTACCCTATTATACTCCTCATCTATACCTTTTTGGCTTACCTAAGCTTGGATAAATGACAAAGAACACTACCATTAGCCATTGATGAGGTCATAAGGTAAAATATAATTAATTCATGCATTTTTGTGGTTTATATAGCTAGGAGACTAAATGTTTCATGTACTAATGTTTTAATTTTCCATGTATAACCTTTGACCTCTAGATGAGTCTAGCCTTTCTATACCATCTCAGCCATCCGATACTTATGCGCCAGATTGCCACTATCTGAATTTGATACCAAGCACACCTTCCATTTAGATCCGGTACCGAATCTCACATGTTGCGATATGATACCAATGGCCGCAAACTGTCATGATTCGGTACCAACCGCTTGTGCACTATTTGGATCTAATACCATTTGTCGAATCTCACCTGTCATGATTTGGTACCAATATAGGAAGCAAAATATACCAAGTTTAGCTCCAGATCGTACTAAAGATAATTGTTGGATTTTTGTTGAATCGTTAAAGCTCTAGCAAGGTTATGATAAGCTTGTTTTCTTATTGCTTCATCCTCATACACTTCGTGTCATGAGGATGAATCTTAAAATATGTAACTGAATATATAAATTTGACAATTGACTGATTTTCTAAAGATTTCACCTCCTTGTGTTTCACGACTAAGATTGTTTAAATAGTCATGGCAAGGATGGTGGAAGTAGTACAGAGTTAGTATAATCCAACATGTGAAGCAGCGTTACATATTGTAGAACACATTCTGAGTTTAAGTTTAATAGAAGGATTTCATTTATTTCCAAGTCTTGATCATTTATGAATGAAAGTGAGTTTAGTTGTTAGCATAGTTTAATTCTATGTTTGAAATTTAAGTAAGAGGAATGTGTGGATCGAAAGAAAGCTTGTTGTAGACTCTAGTCGCTGACTTGTTGAAGTGGCAAGGGCCCACCACCCAACAAAGGTCAACATCCTTATAGATTAGTGTTAGTAGTTGATTTAAATAGTATAGATGTTAGATTAGTTGAATCTTAATTCTTTCAGATGATAGCAGTATAGTTTAGACTAAGATTTCGATTATATGATTGTTTGGAGATCTTTGCTTACTCTGTTTTGCATATGTTCTGTTTCTATTTTTATGAAATTGATTTTGTTTCATGGACATAAATGTTGGCAGAAGTAGTCAGACATATTTGGAGAACTAGTGAATTTTACAGCAACACATTGTGAACCACATCATACTCAGTATAATGACTATTGAACTACCCATGCTATGTCTTGATGATTGATGTGTGATTTCCCTTTCAGAAGTGTAATTGCATAGTTAGTTTTCTGGGTCAGATAGCAGAGTTGATTTGTCAAAGAACTCCATCTCATATTTTCATGTGCCATAATGGAGTAGATAGCCCCTCTGTGAAAGACAACCAAAGTGTGTTTTGATTTGCTAGTTTGTTTTGTTTCCAGCATGCATAATCTAGAATAGTTCTATACTCATGACA